>LOJH01043570.1:0-13968 GCA_001685095.1 Ellobius talpinus
TTTAATAAATAAAAAAGAAATAAACCTGCACATCTACGAGGGAAGTTAAATTCTAATAGAACAATAAAGTCAGATCCTTACTTTTCATCAGCTGCAAAGCTTAAATTAATTAAATATTTAGGTCTAAAATTTGAAGCTGTGAAATAAGTTAGAAAAACTCATAGGAAGCATATTTCAGGATACTGGAATTGACAAGTATTTTTTGCATATGACTATAAAGCATATGAAACAAAAGTAAAAATAGACAAATGGGATCTTACCACATTCAAATGCTCTATCAGAACAAAAGAAATAATAAGGGGAAGAGATAACCTGCAGGAAGGGGAAAATACTGGCAAACTATACAGTTGATGAGGTGTTGAAATCCTGACTAGATAAACCGTATAAATAATTTAGTAGCAAAAACCCAAAATCCAACTGAATTAAAATAGAAAACTGACATCCCTCAAAAGAATACATACAAATAGTTGAAAGGTTTATAAAGAAATGCTCAACATCACTAATCACTAGGGAGATGCCAATGAAAAACAAAATGAGTTATTAGCCCACCCTAGTAAAGTTGGCTAATATTTACAAAACAAAGCTAAAGCTGATCAGTGCTGGTAAGGATGTTGAGAAATACACACACACACACACACACACACACACACACAAAGTCACTTGCCTGTGGGATCTTTTGGATAATTGTCTTTTCTATTTTCTACATGGGTGATAACTTAAAATTTAGATACTTTATGTCAACCATGAAATCCTTATGTTTGTTCCTAGATGAATGCTAGCAATGTCATTTGGCCAAATATCGCAAATAAGTTTGGGTTTGTTGTAGATAGATGTGTTTATGTGGGACTGAAAGGTATGTGTGTGTGTATACATGCTGTCATTGATAGTAATATGATATTACAAAATAACTGCATTCTGATATTTTAACACAGAATTACTTTGAGTTTCTTTACATAATAGCCAAAAGTTTCTTTAAGATTGTGATCTATAAATTAGTAAGTATATTGTGAATTAATGTTTAGACATCCACAACAATGCTTTTGTGGTACACCCTGAGGAACATAGGAGAGTTGGGAAGGGAGTAGAATATGATCAGAACATTTTGTACAAAAATTCTCAAATAATAAGTATTTAAAAATAATAGACCTCAAATGATGATAAGATTTTTATAAAGTACATAAAATTGATTCTATAAATAAAAACAAAATGATACAAATATTTCCTTCAATTTTCTCTACTCTCTCCAATAAATCTAACATGTGGAAAAGACAAAATTCAAGACATCTTTCAATTCACTCCCTCTTTTTTAGCAGAAGACAAATGCCTGCTCTCTTGGCAATCCATAAAAACAAGTTAGTGAGTACTAATGATGTGCCTGGGTATGTTTATACCTCACTATAATGATTCAGGTTATATGCAGTTATTCCCATTTTAGAATTAAGAAGAATGAGAAGAATGAGCCTTCTCAAGATAGATATCTAATAATCAGATCTCTACTCAGTGATAAGTTCAAACTGCACTTATAGATTTTGTCTCACTCTAGTATGCTAATTTCTCCTCAATCTGAAATAGTTGAAGGTGATGTGAATTTAAATCTGTGCAGCACAGGCGATTTATCACACCACTATCTTGCCCAGCAAATGTGAGAATCTAATATCAACATGTAAAAAGTGTAGCACCTGGTAGATTTGTCTCTGACCATTATCATTGTTATGTTTCTTAGAGATGAGAAACGTGTAAGTTTAGTGTAAAAGAAGTTATTATGATTCTAGACTACATAAAATACCATAAAATATTTTATATATGCAAATACTTTTTTTTAATTCAGAAGTTTTGCTTTTCAAGCTATTATTGAACTCACCAATATACCAAACAAGAGAAGGGATTCTTGACACATTTTTAAGAATGCCTGATTTGTTAACTCCATTTCTTCAAATACACACTCCTGTGGAATATTTGCTACAATATTTCCCATCCCAGGCTGTGTAATTAATCATGTTCCTTTGTAGACAGAACCTGGATAAAAGGGCCTAAATTCTTGGGCTGTCTACATCATAGCCTTTCCTTGCTTGGATTTGATTCTCAGAGCTGCTTTCTGATTGGTTATATATTTACAATTATCTTTTTGACCCCAGACTCATTGACTTGTTGGCCCTTTTCCCCCTGGTTTAGCTAGTTTTCCTGGTGACTGAAGCCTAATCTTCCCACTCCAACCCCCGTGATTGGTATTGGGGTACCTGTGGCATACTTTTTCAATGCTACTAATATCCTGCCTCTTGAAACCACCACGCCTTTTCTGGTTTCAATTCCCACCGGAAGACTTGCTAGTCTTTTTTTTTCCTGGAGCATGCTCTTCTTCAGCAGACCTCATTTTGTATCTTGACTGAATGTTGTTCACCATCTAAACTGAATTGTAATTTTAATGTTAATTGTAGTTGAAAGATAGCCTCTCTTTTTGGAGAATTCTCATTTGACTATTTAATTGAATTTTTCCTTTGAATAGTTGATGGTATCTAGTTGTCCTATACTCAGTACTCAAGGAGAAGGGAGGGTGAAACTAATATTTTCTTTCTTTCCATTGTGAATATTAAACTCAATGTTAAATGCAGTTCAGGCAAATATTCCATCCTTGAACTACATCCACAATTATTGACTTCTTTTTAACAAGACAAAATTAATAAAGACAATCAAGGCGGTTAGACATTAATGTCTGAACAATAAACACAATCAATATAATATTTTTAATTAATAAACTCATAGCCTACCTACCTCTAAATGCTTGGCATAAATTATCTTAGCAAGCCCATTAAAATGATACACTTTGAAAATCAAGGGCATATATAAAATCTATAATCTATTCAGCAACAAGATAAAAGCTAATTTGTGGAAATATTCATAGAATATACAGTGTCCCATATAAAGATCTCTTTTTGAGTCATTAAAGTCATTGAGCTTTGAAGCTCTGCAGTATATGACATTCTATGTGCATTTTATCTTGTAATTGTATTGTATTCATGGTAAGGCAGACTGATGAGTATGACATGAATAACTCAACAGACATGTTCAATTAGGAAAACTGGCCACAAATGGCCATATTAATTACTATTGCTAGACTTTATGTCTATGATCTCATTTTTTCCACTTTGCAAAAAAAATACAAGGATACAAGGGTACTAGCTAAGCATTGCTGACAAAAGACCCTGAAGATTCTCACCAGCTTTCTCTGGTATTAACCCTGACTTAGTCACTTAGATCCATATTTTATTGTACCTCTTAAACTTAAAGCTAAATAACAAAAATTAGTGTTAGAGGACTCTCATACAACTTTCGTCATACTATACTGATCACTGTATGTATGAAGAAAAGCAAAACTTCAGATTGTCTAACTTAATGAAGGTTTTATATAAAATCAATTCATGGGAAACAGGAGCCCTCACTTGTTTCCTTGGATTATGCTCTATCAGTTTTTTCTTGAAAAAATATATGATAACTTATACAGCTCACAAGAGAATTGTTTTGACTACAAAAACTGAAAATAAGTATAGAACAACTCAAGCTTGTTTTGGAAGAACTCAAAGGTAAAATAATACAATTGTAAAAAAATCTGTAAAGAATGCTTGGAAAAAGATCTAGTGATATTTGATAGTTTTATTTTGGACTTCATTGTAATAAATGTTATACTGATTTTTATCATATATTTTATATTTTATATATTATATATTTTATTATACAGTTACTGTATGAACAATAACTGGGAAATTCCAATAGTATTGGTGATATTTAATACTCACAGATTCAAAGTTGAAGGAACGTTTTCAATATCTAGCCTAGTCCTCCATCTGCATATGAAGAAATTGTATTTGAGCTGTCATGTAACTTTGCAAATATGATATAGGTAGTTAAGGAAGAGACTAGATTCTGGGTTTATCCATTGGTTCAACACATTAACCTGCTCCATGTATTTTATTTTTACCTTCAAACTAATAGTAACAGATTAATTTTTACTCACAAAGGCTGTTTTGATACATGACTTATAGTATATAGGCACATTGGAAAAGGTTGGTATACTTCTATATTGTGAAAAATATTACTGTTTTTAATACTACTAAAAAGTAATTTGTTGTTCAGTGTGGTAGCACATACCTATAACCCCAGAAATTGGGAGGTAGATGCAGGAAGGTCAAGACTTTAAAAAGAGCCTTGATTACATATTAAATTAATGGTGATGTGGGGTACATGAAACACTGCCTCAAAAAAATCAAAACAAAACAAAAAATGAAAATAAAAATAAAATAATTACAATTTTTGATGTTGAAACATTGACAGTGGTTCTGAAAGTCCTATCACCTCCCTTGTTCTTCAGCTATAGCTCCCTATGTTCCAACAAAAGTCTTCTGATAATTGAAAGAAGGCTTCCTAAGGTAGGGATGTGATGACTTGAGTCCTAGTAGGACAGGAAGTGGAATGTACAGCTGAAGGAACATCATTGAATAAACTTGAACACCTTGGCTCTAAATGGCATCAAATGCAGCCGTTGCCGAGTTCTGTGATCAGAGGGTAATTAGAACCGCTAACATGGCGTTTGGTAAAAGACACAGGTATCCAGTTCTGTGCAGAAATGTGACATGGATTGTGCTGAGTAGTGCATGGTTTATAGATGTGTCTGTGCATTTAACATCTAGATGCAAATGTGCTTCCTTTATATATGCTTGGGAAATCCTTCTCACAATTATTTGTAAAGAAAACAGTAGGGAGTTTACTGGCAAAGATATGTGTTCATGGCAGGGAATGGAGCAGGGAGACAAAGCTAACAGAATATGAATCTTTTCAAGAGCATGGCCAAAGCAAGGTCCTGCGACAGAGCACTAAACACGAGGCTAAAACTGTAATTATAAATAACCCAAGACCTCCACCATAAAAGGACAAAGAATAATGTGAATGTAAATAAATTTGTTGAACTGGTCAGGGCCACATTCTTTTTCACCTGTCTTTGAACCTGTTTTGTTTTTCATCCTTGATATGTATAGAGTTGAGAAAAAATAATCTGTGTGAGGGATACCTGGAAGTTTCCCAGCTCATGCTGTTGTTTTCTTTACTCTATGTTCTCCTAGAGCTCCATGTGACTCCTTTTGATTCCCATATCAAAGATATATACTACATATGTTTTCTTTCTAAAATGTATTTTTCTCACTCAACAGTACTAACAGCAAATTATTTTTGAATGCTGGCCAAGAAACTCACATTCTACCGCTGGTTGTATCTACAGGCACTGCCTTTGACCTGTGTAGTGTACTGCCTATCACAGAACACATGAACAGGGATGCCAAGTGCAAAGAGCCCTATCTTGGAAGGCTGATTGTGAATGTTCTGCCAACCATGACAGCCTTGAGGAACCAGAACATGGCTGGGCCGTCAGGTGCATACCAAACATACTAGCAAGTTCCAGGGATGTAGGTCATATTTCCAGGAAGCAGAGAGGTGAAGTAGCTCATTCTCAGTCTTTGAAGAGGGAACCTCCTACTTCTAAAAAAAGTGGGAAAAATATCAGCACCCACGGAGCACCATAGTTTACCCATCAATGAATTTTCAAATTTATTTTTTTTCAACCTGAGAGTAAAATTTCTTGAACATTCTATACAAAACATAGCAAAATCCCGTGTGGGTATTAGCTATATCAGCTGAAAAAACATGTTTAGTCAATAAAACTAAACCAAAACATGAACAATGGACCCCTTGCTTGCCCTCTACCTCTTCCACTCATAAAGGAAAATGCAACAGATGGTGAGAATGACTCTATTAAAACAGTGCTCACAGCTGTTCCATTAGACATTTCACACATGTTAATTCCGGCTTTGTTCTCTGTTTTAACTACTTAGTTATGCTGCATGATTAGTTACGTTAGTAGAAATGTCTGAAAACTGTGTGTTCTGTGAAGGCATGAGTAAGCTGACTAGAAAAGACTGTTGGTCTGTAAGCTTTACAAATTGTCGAGTTGCTAATGGCCTGTTTGCTTGATGTTCTATACTATCAGACTCTGTATAACTTCTGGGAAAAGTGTTCTATAAAAAGAAAAGGCAAGCGATATTTTTATTAAGCAAACCAGCAATCAATAACAATATTCCTTAATGGTGACAGATTCTCCTCCATTTCTATAACCATAAACCTAGAAACATTTTGTATCATACCCCACCCCTAATTTTCCTTTCTCTGAAACCAATTGTTGAGTTTATTTATGTCCACGCATCCAGACCTTTCATATAAGCACATCTTTCTGTGGTTGCCTTCAGGAGCAAAACCTAAACCTTCACTCTTTGTGATTCTGGTGATAATAAACTCAGAATAATTCGTTCACTGAAATCACTCTTGTGAAAATTCATTGATCTATAATTTAAGATTATTTTGCTGTTCACTAGCAAACACTTACATAGCGCAGTCATTTAGTGATTCTTGATCTGAGTGTTCTGAAATTCATTCTCATGCTGTGTTGTGACTCACAGCAGAGAAAGGAGAGAAAAACAGCAGCAGGTTCCAGGCAACTGTGCTTTTCCACAGCACTGCCGTTGCACAAGTCACTTAAAAGCTTCTGGGAGACTCAATGATGACGAGAATTGTCTAAGATACTTCATACTTGTCCATGGACTAACAGACACATGTGTGTGTGTGTGTATTTACACACACACATGTGCACAGATGCAAACATGTACTTCTTATGATGAACTCATCAGGAAGCTTCTCCTTAATTAGGCTCAAGTTTTTGAAGAAGTCAGCTGCTCTTTATTTTTCCCTGACACAATTTCACTAAAACTCTTTCTAGACAGTATATATTATCTTGTAAGTCCAGAGATAATCATTTCATTCAATAAGAACTCATGAATAATTCAATAATCCCAACTTCACATAATTTCTGGTTCCACTTTTACAACCAGTGAAAGAATCATTTGTATCATTTATTTATTTTTGGCGACAATGAGTAAAAGATAAAGGAGGTTTTATTTTGTGAATTTCTTTTCAACGAAAATGAGCTTCTCGACTCTTTCATTTCAAATTGGCCAAAAGCTGAGCCACACAAACAGAACAACAGTGCAAATGCACAGCAGTCACCTCTGAGAACTGTTTCTCTATAAATTTGCTGAGGGAATTTTAATCATTGTAAATAGTTTAATATTATTTTATACACTATTGCCAGGAAACAATTATAGTTCCTGCCAGACGATTTTAGCTATAATTTCAGGGGTCATTTCAGCAAAGTGCAATTTCAAAACTACATTTGAAAGAGTCTGAACTGCTTTAAGCACCAAGAAGTTGATAACATTTATTCGTAGGACAGAAAATGTAGCTGTTTCTCATTTTCTGACATAAACACTGAGAGACAATAAAAGACATTGTGTTTGTCCTTCACAGCTGTTTTGTTCTGTGGAATTGTCTGCAGCACTTGTGTCTATGCAATCCCATTTGGAAGCCATTACCCTCAAGTTCCTACAGAACACTCTATGTCACTTTTACAGGAGGCTGAAGTTAGAGCCATACCTTTAAAATTTTTACTTAAATTTAAATAGCCATGTGTGACTAACGGCTCCATGCTTGCCATTAAATCCTGTAAGTCCAATGAGAATGGCTCGTCAACAGGTAGATATTGTTCAAATCCTCCTTTTAAATGTTTAATTTCTATGAAAATTCTCATTTTCTTATTACAGATTAGCCAGGAAATTGTAATTAATCCATCATAAGCTCTCTTTTGGTAATTTTTTTGGCAAAGATCAGAATGAAACAGTTTACAATTGTTTTTTGATAAAATATACCATAATGAATTATGAATGTCACTGTTAGCATGTAGCAAGTGATGAAGTAAGAGATGTTAGCTGAGGCATAGCTTTTATTTATATTCTAGCTGTTTAACAAGAATCAAAATGGAATCATCAATTTAAAAGACATTAAGTAGAAATACTATTTGGGAAATATATCTTCTCAATTTGGGTCTTTGGGAACTTGTTTCCTGGTGTGTAGGTTTCATATTGCCACAAGGTATATCCAGTATGTTGGTCACAAACCAAACAACCAGACAAAAGCCAAAAAAACCAAATCAAACTAAAATGAACCAAAATAAAAACCAACCAATCACCACCACCACCACCACCAAACAACATTAATGTATCAATGGTGTTACCCACCACTGACTCTTGCATGCTACAACACTGGCCTCACAGCAAGAGCTACCCACTTATGAAGTACTGGTAGGAATATTATGGGTAACTAACTGCCCTCTGACTGGCTTTGAGACCTGCTCCGCAGGAAAGAATTTCATGCATGGTCAAAAGCCCATGGGTATGGAGGTCATAGGCCTGAGGTAGAACTTTCTATTATTTTTCTGCTAAATAGCCACGCTGTCAAACTGTTCTCTAAATATTTGTGTTTACATCTATTGACCCAGTTAGTCAGAGTCAATTTGTTTTGGTAGAGGAGAGCGTTCAATGCAGAGATGAATAACTAATCTAAGACCTGAGAACAAGTTAGTACCTAGTCCTAAATCAACTTCTCTTCTACACAACGTTCAGGGAAGGTGACATAAGAGGAGACTGAAAGAATGCAAAAGCCGGAGGATAGCCAGCATGCCGTCAAATGCCGTCTTTCAGATACGACATAGCTATTGTACTCGTGAGCTCACACACTTGATGCCGCTACAGAAAACTTGCACAAGATAGATTCAGCCTAAATTCTGAGCTCTGTGGGGTGAGGTGCTCTCCAGGTCCCACCCCTTACTCAGGAGCTATTGACCAGTGACAACCAATCTGGGAAGGAGAATCATTCTTTTATGAGAAGATAGCCATTGATTTCCCATGCTTCAGTGGGTGAGTCCATATCCACACACATTTTGGCAGTGCTAATTGGTCTTAGTGGGTTATCAGGTAAAAAAAGAAGATGAGGGCCATGCTCATATTCAGGGATATATTAGGGGAACTAGAGGGAAGGAAAAACAAGTGGATATGATCATATTTTCATTGTATATAAGCATGAAATTCTAAAGAATAAATAATTATTAATAAAAAAGGAGAATAAAAAACTTTCTGTTTTTCAGTAAGCTAATTTGATTTCTTAAAAAAAACATAAAATAGTTGTACTTAACCCCTGGAATTGTGCCAGGGGTTACTGGGCAGTTTTTTCTCTTCTTCATACTCTTGCAGTGAGTTTTTCTCATCTTCATCGAGAATATTCTGAAGACAAAGTGTCAGTAATGAAGGGCAAGTTGAAAGACTGTAGTGAAGTCAGTTGATTACTTCTCAAGTTTATTCAAAGTTTCAAACAGTGAAATCCTGGGTTTTTGCTGTTGTTGTTGTTGTTTCTGTTTTGTTTTTTGTTTTTTTGAGACAGGGTTTCTCTGTAGCTTTGGAGCCTGTCCTGGAACTCACTCTGTAGACCAGATTGACCTTGAACTCACAGAGATCGCCCTGTCGCTGCTTCCTGAGTGCTGGGATTAAAGGAGAGAAATTCTCAGGAATCCACAAAGATGACTAAAACTCCTAGCAATAGTGGAGAGGGTGCCTGAAAGGGCCTTCCCCTTTAATCACTTTAATTAGTGACTACCCTAATTGCCATCATAGAACCTACATCCAGTAACTGATGGAAGCCAATACAGTGACCCACAGCTAAACTCTGGGTGGAGCTCCTGGAGTTTGGGTTAAGAGGAGGAGGGATCATATGAACAAGGGTGGGTGGGTGGATCAAGAGCATGATGGGAAAACCACAGAAACAGCTGACCTGAGCTAGTGGGAGCTCATGGACTATGGACCCACAGCTGGGAAACCTGCATGGTATGGAACTAGACCTTCTTGAATGTGGGTGACAGCTATGTGACTTGATCTCTTGGGGGGGACTGGTAAAAGCACCAGGACCTATCCCAGGTACATGAACTAGCTCTTTAGAGCCCATTCCCTTCCTCAGCCTTGATCTGGGGGAGAGGTGCTTGGTCCTGCCTCAAGTTGGTATGCCAGACCTTGTTGACTTCACAAGAAAGTCCTTAGCCCCTCTGAGGAGTGGATGGGATTTGGGAAGGGAGGGAGGAGGTAAAAGGCCAGAGAAGGAGAGGGAGAGCGAACTGAGGTTGATATATAAAATAAAAATAAATTTTTAAAATTAAAAAATGCAGAAAAATGTTTCAAACAGTGACATGTGTTTGGTTTGAATCAGTTGTCCCAGGAAACATCATTATTTGAAGCCAAGAAACTATACATAGGCTAGCATTGAAAATTTACCTCAACTATCTGTTTATGCATTCATACTGATGATTAATTAAGGGCTTTTGGGGAGACCTGAAGATGTTGTACAGCAGGCTCCTCTGAATTGCAACATTCCCACCAAATGGAAATAGTTGTCCTAAAAAGGACCAGGGGAAATAGGAACTTGGAAGATTTTTGAGGTATCCTATCCAGCAATTAAAAAGAAATAAACAATTGCTGGAGAAGGGGGGAGATTCTGATCACACAAACTGAAGAAAGAAATAGACATTTAGAGTGTGGCAAGCTTCTCAGAGTGGAGGCTGGGGTTGGATTCTGGTGATACAACTGCTTTTGAGTATCCCCGCTCCTTATAAGTAACCCTCACCCATACTCCCGTGTCAGTAAAGTAATGCCAATTAAAAGCACTCATTGGTACAGCAAGCTGGACTTTGAGGTAATTATTACTTTGGCTCAAGATGGACTTTCTTTCTGAGTAGTTGACAGGTATGTGTTGTATGTGCATGCAAAAATCTGTTGCACAAAAGATAATCTTAAAATTATTAGTGAAAACAATCAAAAGACAAGTTTAATATGTTAACTTTGAGTTTTACAAGATAGGGATGAACTTTGTAAGAAACTTCCTGAAATAGTAACTCATTAATTTATTTTACTCAGACTTAATTTTGGAGTCACAGATGTGAGTCCATTCCACCTTGACTAAAGGTCAGAGAGTTTGAGTTTACTTTTGCTCTTTCAAAGTTGTTGACAACAGATGTGGCTACAAATAAGAGATCCTGACCTAGGGTATGGTTAGTTAGTATTTTGAAAATAGAGGTGGATTCATTTTACCTTGACTGAAGGTTGAAGAATTCAAGTCTATTCCTGCTCCTCCAAGGAGCCTGGCAGGAGGTTCCAAGGGAGTGGCTGCCTGCAGGATACTTGGTCTATTCATTATATTGTGCTAATGAAGTCTGTTGCCTCCCCTCTCCCCTTTTGAAGTAGAGTATATAAGCATGTGAAAAATAAACACAGGTGATTTCAGTATTCACTGAATTTACCTCTGGATGCTGTTTTGTGTTTTTGTCTTTTATTTCTCTTAGATCTCTGTTCCTTTTGCTAAATAATTCTGATCCTCACTCTCCTACCCTGGAATATGAGAATCCCATCGAGGCTATAACCTGACAGATGTCACCCCAATGTGTGGCTTACAACAGAACATTAAGAACATTAGAAACAAATAACTAATTAATGTTAAGTTGGGAGTGTAGGCCCCAGCCCCTGGCCTGGGAGTTGTATTCATCTGGACTCCAAGTCCCAGCATGCCTGTTCCTGAGCCCCCTCCAGGGAGGGGTCAGGACCACTCCCACAGGGTATTCAAGTGAGCTCCCAAAGCAAAAATACGTGGTCTCTTTTCCTTCCTCCTATTGGTCGCATTCGTGGCCTCCCGGTTCCTCCTCAGGGCCACTCAAGAGCTCAGGAATCCCATTAAACCTGGATATTTCTTAATTTGGCTTGTTGTGATTTGGCTTAATTGGGATTTTTGTGTCGGCAGAGAGAAAAATTCCTAACAGTGAATATTAACATTGTCAGAATATACCCTAAAATAGAATTTGTTGCATAAACAGTAGTAAAATTTCAAAAGCAAAACTAGGCAGAACTTGATGTAGAGGTTAAGTTTGATAGGAGAGGTTATTTTACAACATAATAATAAATAATTTAGAATGAATTTCATTGTGTGTCTCAAAAGGCATTAAAAAGTATTCTATAAAACTAAATGATTTGCTATCTGTGTAGGATAATTTAACTATTATTAGATCCAAGATCAACCATTGAGCTATATTCCCATACCTTTCATAAATTATTTCTAAACCTTGAGAAACCTTATAGACTATATATTCCTATTTTGTAAATGGTAGAAAAAGGTTTCAAAGAAATTTCCTTATGATATCATGAACAGACATTGACATAAGGGATAAATATTCATAGATTTCTTTATGATTATGTGGCAGGGGTGGGTGAACAACTAGAGATAAAAATGAGTATCACATCATCCAGATGCAAAGTCCTTCATTTCCAGCATAGCACTATCCTCTTGATCTTTAATATAAACTACAAAATATTTGAATCCGTCAACAAAATACTATTGATTATGAAAATGAAATTATTTCACCCTCCTCATCTCTGTGGGCTCGATATTTGACTAAGACCAGGATTATTTTCTATTTGGTTTGTACGCTGTGTTTTAAATGGAAATGGCCACTATGTGCTGGTGGCGCTATTTTAGCAAGTTTGCATAACCTTTGCTAAAGGAGGTCCTTGAGGTTTTATAGCTTTATCAACTTCTCATATGCTCTGTTTCCTGACCTGGGATCTAATGTACCCAATGGTTTCTGCTGACCATACATCTCTTGCCATGATAGAATATACTTCCTGGAACCAAACGAAAAAATAAAACCCTCGTCCTTTCGTGACTGGCGGCGAACGAGAACGGACCACCATGAAGGCCTTGGGCACACTCCAGGAGTACAAGGTGGTGGGGCACTGCTTGCCCACCCTGAAGTGCCACACGCCACCGCTGTACCGAATGTGCATCTTTGCACCCAACCATGTGGTGGCCAAGTCCCGCTTCTGGTACTTCGTGTGGCAGCTGTAGAAGATGAAGTCATCCGGGGAGATCGTGTACTGTGGGCAGGTGTTCGAGAAATCCCCCCTGTGCGTGAAGAACTTAGGGCATCTGGCTTCGGCATATGACTCCTGCAGTGGGACACACAACATGTACTGCGAGTACCGCGACCTGACCACTGCTGGGGCTGTCACACAGTGCTACCAAGACATGGGTGCCCGGCACTGTGCCCGTGCACACTCCATCCAGATCATGAAGGTGGAAGAGATTGCCGCTGGCAAATATCAATGGCCAGCTGTCAAACAGTTCCATGACTCCAAGATCAAGTTCCCGCTGCCCCACTGCGTTCTGCGGCGCCAGCACAAGCCTCGCTTCACTACCAAGAGGCCTAACACCTTCTTCTAGACCCAGAGACCCACTGAATAAAACTCCAGAGTTCAAAAAATAAAATAAAATAAAATAAAAAATAAAAAAACCTCTATGCTTAATTTGCTTCTTGGAAGGTATTCAATTATCAGAAAAAGAGAAGTAACTAATACAATGTGGAATAAAACAATTGAACATTGCTATTTGTTTCTGAACACTACAATATTCAAAGGCTCATAATGAAAGATATTGCTAAACTGTATTTATTTTATGGTCATTCTATGTTGTTCATTTTCTATTTGAATAGCAGTGACTGATTTAGTTCCAATAATCCTTCAAGAATTGAAAGTTTATGAATTCTTTGGATTTTTCTCAGGGAAGGCATCTCTTTCTCTTTTTTTCTGTATATTTTGGATTGTTTTTACAAGGTTCAGTAATGACCTTAAGATCAGGTTTATCTGCGGAAGATTAACACGATACTTCTTAAAGACCTGGATAAATCCAGCCCCCCCCCAGCAGGAAAAAATAGAGCAAAAAAATCTAAGCAGGGAGGGAAGAATCAGAAATCTAGGATTAGCCGGTTCAGTGACTGTTTCAGGAACTAGCTGACCATAAAGTTAGATTGTAATCTTGAGAATAATCCTGAGAAACAGGGGGTTGCCCCCTTGTGATCATCACTGGTATTTTTGGAATTTTCTGTGACGCCCTCCCTATCCCCTTCGGATTACTGGGCTGTGGTTTCTTCCCTTAAAAACCCCTTCTCCCAGT
>LOJH01043571.1:0-14983 GCA_001685095.1 Ellobius talpinus
ACATATACACAGTATAACAAAATTGACCTTAAATTTGTATCAATAAACCAAGAATCATACCAATGCAAATCCCTATAGCAGTATGTATTTTTCTGCTCTTGTTTTGGATATTGCATTTATGTAGCTCATTTAAAATATACAAAATTAAGAAATATAAATTAATAATATTGACCTATGATAATCAAATTTGGAGTCTTGTTAGGTATATTTTCAAGGTCATACACATATATATTTACATAGGTGACATTGGGTGTAGCTTGAGCATAGGAGACCTCAAAGTCTACCCCCATAATGACATGTTTCCTCCAACAAGGCTACACTTCCTAAAACTGGCACTCCCAATGAGCTTATGGGGGCCAATTACATTCAAACTATTATAGGTAATTTGAGGTGAGCATCTCAATCAGACTCAGAAAGAACACACACAGATGGAGCTCTTAGCTCGGCCTTAGCCTAGAAGGGCATGGGGGGACTTGGAACTGAGGTAAGAAGTAAGAACTGAATCAGACTCACCAAGAAATCTTGCATATGTTTTTCCAACCTAAACCTGGAGGGACAGAATTGAAAGATGGTATGGAAGGGGGTCCTGGGTTAGTAAAGAAAGCAAGAGACAAGATGTCTGAACCTAAGCCTTGAGAAGGAGTATGGATGGTCCCTATTATATACTTATAAAGTTAGTTTTTGTTGTAGGAGTTTCTGTCCTACCAGTTCCTGCAATTGTTAAGTCCCAAGGAAATCACACATGGGTCTACATTAGTTAAAAACTGATTGGCCCATTAGCTCAGGTTTCTTATTAACTCTTATATCTTATATTAGCTCATTATTCTTGTCTATGCTAGCCGCATGGCTCGGTACCTTATTCAGCTAGGCAGTCACATCTTACTTCTTCTGTGGCTGGGTCACAACTGCAGAATAATCTTTTTTCTTCCCAGAATTCTCCTATTCTCATCACCCCACCTCTACTTCCTGTCTAGTTGTTTTGCCTATACTTCCTGCCTGGCTACTGGCCAATCAGCGTTTATTTAAAATATAATTGACAGGATACAGACCATTGTCCCACACCAAGTTTTGTCTCCAATTTTCCTTTCCTATGGATGTTCACTTTTTATACTTTTCTTTTTAAGGTATGTTTGTTCTTTAAGAAAACTAATGGAAATTGACTTTTTTACTTATTAAACAAAATTTTATTTAGACTATTAAATATAAATATATGTATGCATATTATATAAAATATAAACAATGAATTTACTATTTAATAAAATGTGAAGACAAGAATACTGTTTTTTTACAATGTAGTAAACTCATAAATACAGTAAACATGAAAGATTTTTTTTTAGCTCATTGTGGTTATATACAAGAAAGCAGATGTTTTGGACCTTGCTGGCTTGGAAAGAGCAAATTCTACCACTGAGCCACCAATGTTCATTGGCTGATTTGGAAGGAGTGGTCTTTTGGAGATTAAAAAATTCTACCACAATACATAATCTATAACACAAACAGT
The DNA here is from genome assembly GCA_001685095.1 of Ellobius talpinus. Taxonomy (NCBI): domain Eukaryota; kingdom Metazoa; phylum Chordata; class Mammalia; order Rodentia; family Cricetidae; genus Ellobius; species Ellobius talpinus. The sequence continues at coordinate 1,502 of LOJH01043571.1, forward strand.
AAATGCAAGGAAGCATTTGATAGTTAAATAAAAAGCAATAGATTCTAAAATTAATAGGCATTATCACTTAAGTGTTCCCACAAATGAAAAATTATCTTAGGTAAAGTTCTTTGGAAATATGAATACAGGACGCAGATAAAGAAGGTATCAGCAAAATCATTTCCATGCTGAAAACTATTGAAAAAGCTGCAGTCTGCAAGATGCTATTGATGTGCTGATAGTAGAGCTCCTGCGCTCCTCTCTGGATTCATCTGAAATCAATTTTTGCTTAAAGGTTACCTTCAGTAAGCCTGAAGTACTTGTAGTTTTCTCATAAACACCATAGTTTTTTTGTTGGTGGTGGTGGTGCTTGTTTTTTGTTTTATACCTGAGCTGACACTGATCTGCATCTCTTCACACAGATCACCCGACTGTCCTACCTCAGGGTTTCCTAGTCAGCCCACAGCTACTTGGTCAGGTCCTAGCTTCTGACCTAGCCTCTTTGTCTCTCCCCCAAATCTAAATTCATAGGGTATATAGATGATGTTCACCTTTGTGGCCCATCTCTGCAAATTAGTCAAACTAACACCTCTGCTCTTCTAAATTTCTTGTCCAGCCAGGGATGCATAGTCTTATCTTCCAAGGTCCAACTCTTCACACCTCAGGTCACCTGCTTGGGCATAAACATTACCCCAACCCACAAAGCCATCACTTTGAATAGAAAGCACCTAATCCAGTCTCTTGCTGTCCTCTGTACTAAAGAGGAAATTTTATCATTCCTAGAAATTGCTTACATTCCTGGACCCCCTCTTTCTCCCTCCTTGCTCACCCATTATATCAGGCAGCCCTTGGCCCCTCACATGAAATCCTCAATCCTAAGCCCTTTCTGAAGCTCCATCAGGAGCTCCTCTAGGTTCTAGCCCTTTATCTCCTGGAACTAACTCATTCATTCTTCCTTTATGCAATAGAAAAAGATGGATATTCTCTTGGGGTCCTAAGCCACCAGCTGGAACATTCCTTTGCACCAGTAGCACACCTGTCAAAAGATCTAGACTTTCCCACTCAAGGATGGGCACCTTGCCCATGCGCTTTAGCAGTTGTGGAGCTCCTCATTCATGAATTGGAAAGCTAAGCTTTGGGTCACCCATCACTGTATTCTCCTCCTACAACCTATCTTATCTCTTATAAAGACTTCAAACTCTACCTTTTTCTCTCCAGGTGGCACTAATTGAAGATGACACAGTGACTTTCCAAACTGCCCACCCCTCAATATCTCAAATCTCCTTCCTCAACCAAACACTAACCACTCCTCGCCTCAGTTTTGCATTGGAACACTAGAGGAACTACTGTTCCATCTCTCACACATACAGGAGCATACAGGAGGGCATGTTGCCTCAGGCCACCTATACCTGATTCATAGAGGGCAGCCCCCTTTTACATACGGGGACCCAAAAATTATGCTATGCCATAGTTTCAGATACTGGGGTGGTTGAAGCACAGGCTCTCCCTGCTCACACTTCTAACATGCTGAATTAATAGCTCTAACCTGTGCCTTCCAATTGGCACAAGGACAAAACCTAAATGTGTACGCAGACTTCAAATATGCTTTTCATAATCTCCATTCCCATGTTGCTCTCTGGAAAGAGCGTGGGCTACTTACAAAAAAAGGAGGATCCATAACTAGCTCAGGTCAAATTATGGCTGTGCTAAAGCCTCACATCTCCCCAAAGCTATAGGAATTATTCACTGCCAGTCTCATCTGACAGACAACTCCATCATCTCTAAGGGAAACAACAACTGAGCTGATGATGCAGCTAGAGCAGCAGCCCTTCATGGCCCAGACTCACCTCACTCACTTCAGGGAGGCCATATGCTACAAAGCACATCCCAGCAGCCAACCCCTAACACTCAACAAATTCTATCTGATCTACACCAGCTCTTTCATCCTAATAGCTAACTCTGTCTCATTTTGTCAAAGACCACCTCCAGTCCAACCCTGAGGACTAGCATTTCTTAAGAACTATTACTGCCTCTTGTAAAATATTGTCAAATGTCAGACCTTAGTCCCAGACATCACGCCCCCCCATTTTTCCTACCCCCTAGACCAGGAGCTCCCTCCCAGGGGCTGACTGGCAACTTGAATTACATACCCATAGTCATACAAGTTAAATATCTCCTGATTTTAGTAGACACATTCTCAGGATGGGTGGAAAATTTTCCCACCATTAACAAAAAGGCTCAGACAGTCTCTGATCTTCTCCAGGAAATTATTTCCCAATTGGGAATCCCCACCTCTCTCCAGTCAGGCAATAGTTCTGAATTCACCTCTCAGATCTCCCAAACACTATCTAAAGCTTTCAGCATTCCTTGGCATTTTCATATCCCATATCATCCTCAGGAAAGATGGACGAACTAACCCCTCCTTAAAAACATTCTTGTTAAAATATCACAAGAACTTCACTCTTGCCTCTAGCTGCTGTTTTCAGGCTCTGGCTTCTCCTCAAGTGACCACATCCTTTTTTTTTCATCTTTTTTTTATTTTTGTTTTCTCTAGACATGGTTATTCTGTATCTTTTGAGCCTGTCCTGGAACTTGCTCTGTAGACCAGGTTGGCCTTGAACTCAGAGATCCTCCTGACTCCTCCTCCCAAGTGCTGGGACTAAAGGCGTACGCCACCACCACCTGGCCAAGTGACAGCTTTCAATCGTACCATTTGAACTCATGTATGGGAGGCAAGTTCTAACCCTTGGCCTCCCAACGAAACCCTCACCTCTTCCTGAACACCTACTCCCTCCCTCCCCGCTGCACTCTATCATCTCCCTTCCCACCCATGGAACTTTACTGACTACTCCTTACCCCAATCAGGCATCCAATCCTTGTCCATAACCAATCAACATCCGGGGTCAGGTCTTTCTCTCTCCTCCAGTCCGTTTCCTCTCACCCCTTTCCTCTAAATGTTAGGGTCATTTCAAGGTAATTCTTGTAACCCCCATAGGTCCTAAGTTTGAAGGGCCCCCTTATTGGATTCATTTGTCCCACCTCAACCCCTTCTCATGGTAATCCTTCTTCAAACACAGCAACCCCAATAGAGCCCTGCTCTTTTAAGTTTCAGAGGACACCGAGATCAACTGTCTCCAATTCCAGAAGAATGATGCTTCACCCCACAACTGTACTCAATTTAACCAGATTAGGAACCCCATATGTTTTCCTTCCTGACCCCTCCACCTTCTACTGTTTCTATTAATCACACCCTGTTTTATCAGTTTCCTCCCATGTATATACAATGACATATGTAAAATTTCTAAATGAACTAGTTAGTTGTTTATAAAGGACTAACAACCATTAGCCACAGAGATGGAGGCATAAAGATTATCAAACATTCCTGGGTGGTAAGAAACAACAGCACTCTAGAGATATCAACACCCACAAACTCAAAAAAGAGGCTCACAGAATAGATTTCAGTTTAACTCTTCACTATTGACTACCCTCAGCCATCAACCACCTGTGCTTCCTGAGTATTAAGGTGATGCCATGATAATGGGGAAGGAGCAGATGCTTTAGGTTTGTTTATGTGAAGATAGAAAAGTTTAATTGGTGATAAGGAAAAAGTGCTTTGAGTTATGTGAAAAAATAAACCGTGTTCCAGATTCTCTTTTCTCATTATGTTACTACCCATAACATAAACACTCACTGATGGGAATTCTTATAAGCTGTTAATCTAGTTCTGGCAGAGTGCTACCCATTATACTATACCTCTATATTATCATAGCCACAAGCTCAGGATTTTAAATTCCCCCCTTTTTTTATAAAACTTATCTGTTCACAAATTCAAAGATTTCTTGTAAACTCTGGGGAGTCAACTTGGATCCACCTCAAACAGCGTCTTGCCAGGTCCAAACGGTGCTGGAAGTTTCCACAGAGCCTGGACAGTGTGAGGCAACCAGATACTCCAGGACATGGCCAGCACCCCAGCTTTCCCAGGTTCCCCGAAGATTCTGACACCCCTGGATCAATAGGAATCAGTCTCGAGAACCTAACACCTAACACGCTCCTTTCCTGCCCCCACTTGCCATCGCTAACTCACTTTTTATGATAACCAAAAGGGGAGAATGTTAGCATTTTTGCCACGCCTAACTAGCCCCAAAGTCCTACGGCTGCACACGTGTTTTGAGTACTCAAGCAAAAACTAGAGAGCCCAGGGTTCTATGACCATAACACTTTGTAACCTATGTGCATGCTCTGCGTGGCTGCGCAAGTCTGTACGCGTACACCAAGGCCCCTTTAAAAGCAGGCTCTCTCTTCACTACTTCCTTTTCTAAGGCAGGCCTCCCCACAAAGCCCCCTTTTAACCCCCTATCAATAAACTTCCTTGTGGGTGCGCTCACATTGTGGTTCATCCTCACAGCACTGAGCACTTTACAGAACAATGCACTTGTTCTAGAGATTTGAAAAAGAGAGTTTCATTGTAGCACTTTTAATAAAAATATAGAGACAGGAATTGGGGTTCAACCTGAAGATCACAAAAGCAAAGCAGCCAAACCACTAGAGATCTTGTACCCCTTTGAAATCTTCAGCCTGAAAGAGAGAGAGGAACTGTCTCATCTGCCCTATAGTTCTCTCTAGTGCTGGTTGTAATTATTCAGCCACCCATAAGGTTGCATTTCCGGGTCACCTGTCATCAGCGTGTGACGTAGCCACGTTTTCCCCCTGTGCACACGTGCTAGGGAGTCTTTAAAAGCTGGTCATGCCATCTTTGCTCTCTCTGTCCCCCACTCAGGGAGGCTGCCTCTCTCCCTCTCTCTCCCTCTCTCCCTCTCTCTCNCCCTCTCTCTCTCTCTCTGTACACTGTTTTTCCCAGGCCTGTGTGCACTTTCCCCCTCTAATAAACTCCTAAGTGGGTTTATTGCGTCCCATGTCCTCCTCTCGCTCACACCAGATCATTTCACTGGTATTGAAAGCATGAAGGCGTGCACCACCACCTCATGCCCTATTTGGCTAACTAGTGTGGCTGCTAGGATTAAATGTGTGTGCCTCCACTGCCTGGCCTGAATATCTGACTATTGTGACTGTTTTGTGTTCTGTTCTTCGGGTAAGATTTGTTTATTAAAATACAAATGAAATATTACTATAGTTCATTAACAATTAAGCAGCACTAAAATGTCTAAATCACATGTACATTAGAAAAGTTTCAAAAATATTTCAAAGTAAGTCACTTTGCCAATAAAACTTGCTGACAATATACAAGTAAAAACCTTATGTATGTATACATAGAAAAGTTCCTTAAATAAAATAAAGTAAATGGAATCCTTGAGCAGTGTTTTAAAATAATCATATGTACATATAAGATAGTATATGACTAAGAAAGTCCCTGATGTCCAGTGATATTACAAGTATCGCTCCTTAGTGCTATGAACTAGCCATGTGTTTGTAAATATATGATTTAAACAGTCTTAGACAGAGCTGATAATAATGACAACTGTGTTACTTGTTTTTATATTTATTAGTCTTTAATTTTAATTTATTGTAGACTGTGCTCCTTTCTATTAGTAAAACAATAGATGCCAAGCTATATTTGAAGCAGACAACAGACATGTAGAGTGGTTGGTCTATACAGTCTAGGTTTGTGCAGTGTGTTCCGTGATGCACATTCAAGTTGAGTTTGCCTAATAATGTTTTGTTTGTAATGTCTTGCTGTAAGATGGGACATGGTTGTAAAATAATTATGTGAAATTTGGTCCATAAAATTTAGGATGATTAAATGTTTGGGAATGTATTGATATAATGCACTGTCATGTAACTTTTAAAAAAGATTGTTTCAAATTAAGAATCATTTAAAATATTATTTACGTAACCACTGAGTTAGTGCTAGAGAAATAAGAAATATGGAGTCTATGTAGATTTTAACCCAAATTGCTTCTGAAGTTTTCATGGAAATTGAAATCCAAAGAAGCTTTTCTTAAAGCTGGAGAGGTGGCTCAGAGGTTGAGTGCTTGCTGTTCTGTTGCGAGACTGGAGTTCAGATTCCAGCACTAGCTTTACAAAGCTCACAAACACCTGTACCTCCTGCTCCAACAGTGCTGACACCCTCTTTTGGCCTCTGTGGATATCTACATACACACATGTGGTCCTACACCTCAACATATGCACATAAATACATAAATAAAATATCATAAATTTAAAAGAAATCAATTTATTTTCCTTTGAAATAGCTAATACGTCTACAGGAAAATATCTCTGAATATCTCTGTAATAAAACTAAAGTGGGAATTGTTTTGTTCTTTTTTCTTCTTACAAATGGGGATCCTGGGAAGACTTGTTGACATTAATAAGTGTTAAGAATATGAGGAACAAAATCACATATACTTTTGATCTTCTAAATCACTGAATAAAAGTGGAGAGGGTTTTTTGTTGTTGTTAAATCAAATTGACTTTAGTACTGAGCCAAATCTTTCATAAGCCTTATTTAAAGAAAAGCCTTCTTGTCCTATACACAAATCTATCTACTACCCACAAAAGACAGGTAATTCCCAAAAGTATTTTACAAAGTTTTATCAAGACTCAGGAAATCAATGCTAATTGTGTTCTTAAATCTTTTATTTAAAAGTATTGTTTTATATGAAATGTAATATAAATTATTACATAAAGTCAAAGAAATTCCAATATTATCAGTAGGCTAGTATATTAATTTTGTAGAAGTGATTTTTTATTACTTAATTCATTATATATCTTAGAATTTTGAATTGTAAGCATAGTTAATTCAGTATATTGGAAATAACCTAAATGGCTAGTTCTCATCAAAATTATGAACACTCTTTTTAGTAATACATCTCACTTTGCTTCTCAATTTGAATATGTTAATATCTATCCTTAGTTTAGGATGGAGTAAATTATTGAAGTGCCTTTGCCTTCACTGTTCCTTTGGGACTTTCTGTTTGGCTTGTTTCTCTTTGGTTAAATGATTCACTTTGAACTGTCATTCAGACTTTGATAATAATGTCACAGAGATGGACATGACAAGCACAGGTCTGTAGTCCTAGCACATGGAAGGTTGAGGCAGGTGGATTATATGTTTGAAAAAAGCCTAGGCCACAAAGTGAAAACCTCTCTAAAATACAGAAGAACATCATATAAGTCGTCATGAAAAAAATGCACGAAACAATTTTCCAACTATTCCATTTTTCCCCTGATGAATACTCAGATAACTTCCCACACTATGGCAGCTTGCATTGTGATATTTTACCTGCTGGCTTATTGAGTAAGGCTACACGGCATTATGTAAAGGTGCAGGGGAACAAGATTTATTGAAGATATAAATTCTGGAAATAGGCAGCATGACACTCCCTTCAAGGGCACACGGGAAAGTTCCAGTTGGAGGGCAGCTGCTCTGTGAGGTTATCTCCCTGGAAATGCAGAAGGGGGAAAGTTAACTACTTAGAGTATGATCATATGGATAATTCACAGTCTCTGAGCTTTAGGGGTAGTGCCTTTAACTTGGTGCTTTCTTTCTCTAGGATGATAGAGTTAAAGGGCATATGTCTTCCTAGTGATACAGGGAGGTGAATGATTATTTAGTGTGAATTCCATAGATCAGTACTTGACTGAGCAATTTTCCTCTAGAGAGAGGCATTTTCACAATTTTACAAAATTGTCTTTGGTCCAGTTTTTCTTTCTTTCTTCCCCCCCCCCGAGATCATATAATACTCCAAACCCTCCCATATATCCCATACTACTCTTTTTCAAATTCATGGCCTCGTTCTTCATTAATAGTTATTGCATGCATATTGCTAAATATAGCCTGGTCTGTCTTTAGACTGTTACTTGGTATATGTGTTTTACGATTAGGTATTGGATAACAAATTGGTGAGCTTTTCTCTGGGAAAGGATGTTTCTCTCACTGTGGACATTCTGTAGTTGCCTGTAGTTCTTGCGTAAGGTTAATGCCTAATGGCCTTTCTCATGTCCACTTGGGCATAACTATTGCTACCGTCCTTTTGTAGTTCATGTTAGGTAGTCATGTTGGTGACACTTTGTGGGTACAACTTCTGACATTCTTAGGAGACACAGTCTCACAGAAAACTCTCACTCTGATTCCTACAATAAAGTTCCTCTTCCCACAGTGGTTTTCCCTAATGGTCCCTGACTGTTGTAATGAGAATTTTCCTGATGAGGGGTGAGGACTACACTTTTCTGTGGATACAAGGACAAATATTTGGAATGAAGTTAGGGATTATGATAGTTTAACAAAATAGTGGTTGCAGGTTTTTCTTCAAGATTCATGACTTCACTAGCCACAGGTTATTTGCTAGGTCTCCAGTACCAACCATGATTTCCCTCCTGTTGAGTGAGTCTTAAGTTTAGTTAGAGAGCTCTCTGCTATTGCTAAGGAATGAGTACCATTACAGCACTCTAGGGTTATGGTCTTATGCTGGTCATTATTGTAGCTCTTAAGCATCATATTTGGGTAGGGATGTTGGATTATTTCCTCCATCAGAAGCTTCCATGGAGCATTCTGGTATCATGTGTGCTAAGTCCTCAGGGAAGAGGTGTTCAGGTTAATTCCAATTTAGAGGTCTGTGAGCCTTGTCTGAATTGCATTGTGCCTTTATGAATAGAGACTACCTTAATCTCTGAGAAGCAATCAAAGACAATAGCAAAAGCTTGTATGATTTGGGAGTCTCCTAGATAACCCTAACCAACAACTCGAAAGAGGGCTTCTCATGCCTGGTGTTGAGGTTTTTGTTAGAAGGTCTATGGCTTGTGGGGGTGCGAATTTTCAGCCCATATGAGAAAAATCTCATTTAAATTATTTATGTATGCTTATAAACAGTCTTAAATGTGTCATAGTTTTGTTGTAAAGAGTTAAATGTATAATTTCTTATGTCTTTTTTACAGACTATACTGTTATTTTACCCTCTTTCTTCTGAATTAATCTCCTTTCCAAATTCCTATTTTCTTTTTTTTTAAATTTTTCTCTCTTTGGTACTTCCTGATTAGATCGCTTGTACTCTGCTGTTTCTCTATCTCCCATTCCTCTACCCAACCTTGGTCCCTTTTTTACTTTCCTGGTTTCTAAGTTACCCCTAGATATGTACTCATGTCTGAATATTTGGAACTAAGAGTCTCAGATGAGAGGAAACATGCAATGCTTATCTCCCTGTGTCTGAGTTGCTTCACTTAATATGATCTTTTCCAGATTCATCGATTTATATGAAAAATTCATGAATTCACTTTATTTATAGGTGAATAGTGTAAAAGTACCGTAGTGTATAGGGATCACATTTTCACTATCCATTGATTAATTGAAGGACATTTAGTTGTTTCTGTTTCCCAGCTGTGGTGACTAGTCCCGTAACAAATATGCTCAGCAAGTGTATGTAACGTAAGATGTGGAGAACTTTGAGCAAATGCCAGAGAATGATATAGCTGGTCATATAGGAGATTCATTTTTAGCTCTTCAGAGACTTTCTTAAGAAGTTGAAACAGTGTAGCAAACAAAAAAAATATAAAGAAATGTGGATAATATAAGATCTGAAGGTGTTAGAATAATGTAATTATCTTTGGGAGCATGATGTTGTGCTTGGAAGTGGGATGGAGAAGAAAAAGGCCTTACAGTTTCATAACTTACTGCCAAATTCTCAAGCATATCTTTTACAAAGGACCATGTAGGTGAATTGCAACTTGTAAAGTGATTTGTTAAAACTAACTTTATCGATCAATTCCTTTGAAATCCAGAGGTAAATGCAAGTTGATCAATCTCTTGAACAACTCATATTTAAAAGCTCACCAACACTCATCATAGTTTAGCCTCAATATAGCATAGTATCCAAGGTCTGATAACCCATGGAGTCCACTGCCACCCGCCACTCATTAGCATCATTAAAGAGGGGACCATTCCTAAGAGAGGAAAAATTGCAGATTACCTTCTGTAATTACACTAACTTGTACTGAAAGAAATCATTCAAAATTTCTTTCATGCCTGACAACATGGCTGGGGTTGTTAGAAAATGAACATCATATTCATAGTCATTTTATCAAAAATATGCCCATGTCTTAAAGGACATGTCATTTTCTTCATCATGTGTATTTTTTTCATTTCCTTGATGTCTTATGGAGTCTTGAATTTGAGATGTAAAGTTTAATCATGGTATTATTTCTACTTGTTTTCTGTAATTGCATCCTTGGGCCACATTCATTACTTTTGCTTCATATTCAGTTGTGTGTCTGAGTACAGCACCTGTCTTGTTCCCGCCTATATTCTCATAGCTAACATTGCATCCTATTGGTTGATGGTTTTCAGATGTTATGTAATGTATGAGTCAGCAAATTAAGAAAAACTCGGAGAAAAGCTGATTTCTATAAATTTTGCATGTCATTTATTTTCTTATTTTATTTTATTACGTTTTGAAGAACATTAATCATTAGTTCCAAAGTACAGAGTCACACACCTAAATCAGGAAGCAAAATATATGCTGATCTCATTGAACAGAATAAATTGAAAGAATTTGGGTCATTATAAAGTCTCAAAATATTCAAGCAGAATACCAACTCTAAGAGTCTTACTTGTAATCATAAAATGAAATTATCAGTCCTTTAAAATAAATTTGGGACTTAATTTTTAAGAAACTCAAATGCTTTCATATTTAACAATTTTATTGGATTCCATAACTTTAATTAAATATACAAACTTTTCTCAGTTAATTTCCTTTTTGAAGTATATTATTTTTCAAGAGTAATTTTGAGCATCTTTTGTTTTTACATTTAAAAAATTGGTTCTAAGTAAAACCATATTTTATTAGAGACATACCACAAAGTGTCATGAAATAAACCATTAATTTGATACAGTTGAAACATACTTGAAGATTGCGCTGGCTGACTTTTTGTCATTTTAATGTGTGTTAGAGTTATCTGGGAAGAGAGAACCTCAATTAGAAAATGTCTCCATTACGGTGCCTATATTCTTTTCTATAATAATCATTGACTGTGCTAGCCCAGGTCATGCCACCCTTGGGTACCTGATCTTGGTGATATAAAAAGGGTCAGCAGCCATGGGAGTCAACCATTAAGCAGCAGTCCTCCATGGCCACTGCTTCAGTTCCTGCCTTGAATTCCTGCCCTGACTTCCTTCAGGATGGGCAACAATTGTAAACTGAAGTAAATCCTTTCTTACCTAGTTGCATTTGGCCATGGCGTTTTATTTCAGCAAGAGAATACTAAGAGGAGCAAAGACCTATTGCTTATGGGGTTGATTCTTATTGCATTTGACTACTCTTTGCTTTTGAATACAATTTAGCCTTTTAAGGATTTGTTTATGAGTTTTTTATTAGTAATTTCAGATTTGTATACACACACACACACATAGGTTTTTGTTTTCATTTAGACTTCTTTCTGGATAGCTTCTTTTCTGTGAATGTGTTTTCTTTAAATAATTGAATCCTTTCAATACTGTTGTTTGTTTGTTGTGTTTTGTTTTTGTTTATTTCATTTTCTTTCTTTTTTCTGACACATGGTTTCTCTGTATAGTCCTGGCTATCCTGGAACTTGCTCTACAGACCAGGCTGGCTTCAAATCAGAGATTTATCTGCCTTTGTCCCCCTAGCACTGTGATTAAAGTGTGCACCACCACTGCACAACTTGAATCCTATTTATTAACTCCTTTTTTCTAACTTCATTTTTCATGATACTCAATGAATACCTTTTTATTTATCTATATTTAATGAATTTGGTTAATATTATAAAATCATGCTCCTGTATACAATACATCTGAAGTGACATTTGCTGGCTCACTCAATTATCACAAGAATTAGGTTTACTACTATTAAAATGTGCCTGGTTGAAAATTCAGTAAGAGAATTAATTTTTGTTGTTTGCTCCATGGGCTGGAGCTCTTTATCCAATAATTTTAACATCCCCCATCTGCTCAGACTACATTTGCTAATAACCATCGATAATGCATGGCTGCTTCACACAGGCTGTGGAACTCAATTCTTCACAAAAGAAACAAGATGAGAAGGTAAGAGAGAAAAAGAAAATTCTCTACATTTTAACCAAAGAAGTCACTTCCATTAATGTGTAGTATCTGTATCAGGGTACAGATAAAATCTACAAATAAAGCTCTCACCATGTTATGAGATCTCTGAACTGATCGTTTATGATCAATCACTTAGTAATTTGTTTCTGAATAGATGAAATCCAAGGAAACCTTTTTGATTGAGTTCATCCACATAATAAACTGAAAGTTCACAAAGAAATCTAGCATTTCCCACGAACTACAAGAGTTCTCTGAAGAGATGACAGCAATCAGCACACAGGGGCAGCAGAGACTTCTTTTAATGCTAATGAGACCTTGAAGGGCCACACTGAATGGCAACTCATTGTCTCAATAATAATGAAGCAATACCTGCCTAATGTTAAGATCAGGTTTTATTGTTTGCTTATTAGACAATTTAATTTTATATAAATATTATAAACTACAAATAAAATTTTAGTATTTCCTGATTATGTGTTTTTTGTATGTGTATTTTCATGATAACCTAAGTGTAAAAAGCTGTAAGAGTCTATAAACGTGTTGGCGATTTAAAGGGTCATGTTTGGTCTCAGACAAGATTACATTTATGGTGGGTGATTTGATCTGTGACTCCTTTCCCACCTTCTTAATAACTGTTATGTGCCCTTTGCTTTCCTTAGTGAAATGCAATCCTCTCCTCCCTGATAGAGATGGCAGCTGCTGCTGCTGATCAGCATTAAGCTCTCTCATATTATTCTGTTCTTTGTGTTTGCCCTTGACTCTCCTTACTTTCTAGGAACAAAGATCACATCTGAGAGTGTATATTCAATCTCAGCTTAAAGTGGCAGAGAGCACCTTTTGATTTCAAATTTATTCTTTTGGAATAATCACATCTATACTTATTTCTGAATAATTTTTTGACAGTCTCTACTGTTGAACACTTGTTGCTATTGGAAAAACAAAACAAAACAAAAACAAATACTTTTGCCAGCCTTGGTAATCCTGGCCTTTTTTCCAAACACTCAGTAGGCAGAGTCATATGAATATCTATGAGTTTGACCCCAACCCGGTCTATAGAGTAAGCTCCAGACTAGCTAAGGGTACAAAACAAGATCCTGTCTGAAATAAACAAGCAAGCAAAATACCCCCCAAAATGTGTTATATTTTCAATTCTAGAAATCCAAATGATGTGATGAATTGAAGTGCATTTAGACTGCTTTGCAGATTATTAATGCTTTTGTTCAGGGGCATTTTATTAGCAAATAATTTATAACCACAGATGCTAGGTATAGAGTAAGGGACTAAGGGGGAGAGAAGAATCTCTGGAGGATCTGGAGGAAGAGGAAATAGTAAACATATGTATTGATGGCTTTGTGCAGTGGATGATATCATTAAATGTAAAAGTTGAGGGAAGTACTCCATTGTGTAAATGTACTACATTTTCCTTATCCATTCTTTGGTTTAGGGGCATTTAGGTTGTTTCCAGGTTCTGGCTATGA
>LOJH01043574.1:0-13967 GCA_001685095.1 Ellobius talpinus
ATAGCAGCAGTGATATATCACAATAACTGATTTTAAAGAAGATTGCATATATATGGGAAATCATATAAAATAATTTTATGTTATTTTAACTTTGGGGATTCTTAATTTTCTGTGCAATTTCCTGATAATTTTATTGTCCCTGAACATTTGTCAGACCCCATGATCTCTAAGATAGCATTTCTCATGCTCTTCCACGACAGCATAATCACTTATTGGAAGAATGCAGTTATAAGAAATTTTGACACCCTTTCTTTCTTCACAATCTGTCATCTTACATTCTTTTTCTTGATGCCATGTTTGACTTTGCATTAGTCATACAGTGACTTTATTTTATCTGTCCATTGGAAGATCAGTAAATAAAAATCATATGTTTTACTATTCTTCCAAATGGCCATCCTTTTTTTTTTTTACCAAGTGTGCGGTTATATTTTCCATATCTCTTTATAATTGGGATTAGAAAATAGACTGAAATACATTCATATGAAATACCACCTTTGTAGTATTTTTATATTGCTCATTATTCAGTAAGAATTTGACACCATATGTAACATTTCTCTAATATATGATACAGGATCTTAAACTTCCAGTTGTATTTGCAGAGTTACCAATAAGAGTATATCCAAATAGAATTTTTAAAATTTCTGAGTGTGTGTGTGTGCGTGCATGCATGCGTGCATGTCTGTGTGTGCGCGTGCGTGCATGCATGTGTGTGTTTATGTGTGTACCAGAGGAAAACCTCAGTTGCCATTCCTCAGTACTGTCCACCTTGATCTTGCAGACTGGGTCTCCACTGCCCTAGTGGGATAGACCAGCTGGGGAGTCAGCCCAAGGGATCTACTTGCCTCTGTCTCTCCAGACCTGGGTTCACACCAAGCACATACCATCCAGTCCCCCTTTTTCAGTGTGAATTCTAGGGAGCAAATTTTATTCCTAATGTTTACAAGGCAAACACTTTAGAACCTGATATATTTCCTAAACTAATTAAGAGAGCTTCATTATTCCATCATATAATAAGGTGGAAAATGGAGAGAAATTTTCATTACAAATGCAGTCTTAAAATCAAAGTAACTGTTGAATCAATGGAGTTAGATAACTCTTGATGGGAGAATGTTCATCCCAAAGAACTCAAGGGTTGAGTTGCTGAAGTCTGCATAGGATTTTGTACAAGTGTCCAGATCTTGTAACTAGGAATATTATTACCACTCAGCTCAACCATGCTGACCAACTGTCTGTAACAGACCTATCGAGGATAATCTGCTTTTGGTTTCAGATATCACATGACTGAGTTTGGTAAGACATAATTCTTATTCTTTTAACAGATCCCAACTTACTAATGGAAGAAAAGAATCAGACAACAGTACCAGAGTTTCTCTTCCTTGGCCTCATAGATAACCTCTATCAGAAAATTTTCCTCTTTATCATATTTTCCTTTGTTTATCTTGTCACCCTGGGGGGTAATGTGGGAATGATCACTTTAATATGGGTGGACCCCAGGCTACACACTCCTATGTACTTTTTTCTTGGTCATCTGTCCTTTGTAGATGTGTGTGCCTCTTCTTCCACAGCTCCCAAGATGCTGTGTGACATTTTTACTGAGAACAAAGTCATCTCTTTCATAGGCTGTGCAGCACAAATGTGGTTCTTTGGTCTCTTTGTGGCAACTGAGTGCTTCCTCCTGGCTGTCATGGCGTACGATCGCTATACAGCCATCTGTAAGCCCTTGCTGTATACACTTATTATGTCCCAGCATGTCTGTGTGCTCTTGGTCATCGGACCTTATGCCATTGCTATTATAAGTACAACGACTCACACAACCTTAACCTTTTGCTTACCATTCTGTGGGCCACGTATTATCAACCACTTCTTCTGTGACATTTCCCCATTGCTATCTCTAGCATGTGCGGATACCCAGATCAATAAGTTGGTGCTTTTTCTCTTGGCTGGAGCAGTAGGTGTGATTACTGGTCTGATCATCCTGGTCTCCTATATCTGCATCTTGATGGCCATCTTGAAAATTAGAACAGCCAATGGGAGACGAAAAGCCTTCTCCACTTGTTCCTCTCACTTAGCAACTGTCTCTATCTTGTATGGGACTCTTTTCTTCATCTATGTCCAACCTAATGCTAGTTCCTTCCTGAATATTAATAAAATGATCTCCCTATTTTATACTGTTGTGATCCCCATGTTGAATCCCCTCATCTACAGCTTAAGGAACAAAGAGGTGAAAGATGCATTCAGGAGAACATTGGAGAGGAAGCACTTCCTAATAGGTGCTTAAGATAGAATGCTCTCTGTGACACGCCTAAGTTGTGGGAGCAAAATATAAAGTCCACTGGAGTGAGATTCAGAAGTTGCAAGGGAGTCCTTGTTCTTCCTGATCACAGAATATTTCACAAACTTATGCCATATCTTGATGGAAACTAGCTTACAGTTTTAGCAATTTTAGTGAATTTAACTGCTCATTGAAATGATTTAGTTAACCATGCATCTTCAAGGTGAAAACCATATTTTCAACTCAATGTTTCAAGTCATAACAGTCTTCCAAATGAAATCATGAAAAGTTCAAATTCTAGTAAAAAATTATACATTTTGATGTTTTGGCTAAACACAATCCTAGGAACAGAAAATGCATCTAGTCTTGCTTGTTTCTAAGGCCTATTTTTATGTATGAATATTTTGCAACATGGATGTAAGTGTTTACATGTGTAAACATGTGTTTACAGTGTTTGAAGAGTGTAAAAGAAGGCGATGGATTCCTGGGAACTGAGGTTCCAGTTATGAACTGACACTCATGTGCTGGAAATTGAACCAAGTTCTCCGGAAGAGTGGCCAGTGCTCTTGACTGCTGTGCTATATCTTCCTCCCTCTACTTTCATTTCAAGATTTCTGGGGAAATATTTAAAAAAAATTTGTTACTTCTCTTCAACTATCTTAAACATGTTGCCTGCTAAAACTTTCAAATGCAATGCATTGAGCTGTAATTTAACATTTAACTTAAAGAAAAATTTGACTATGCCTGTCTCTTTCTGTCTCTGTTTCTTTTTGTTTCTATTTCTGTCTATGTCTCTGTCCATCTGTCTGTGCATTCGTCTGTCTGTCTGTCTGTCTGTCTGTCTCTTCCACCTCTCTCTCTCTCTCTTGTGTGTGCGTGGACGCACGTATGTGCATGTGCCATGGCACACATGTGAAAGTCAGAGGACAATCTTAGATGCCAACTTTCACACTACACCTTGTCTGAGACAGGCTCTCCCGTGGGCCCCTCCATACACAAAGGTACCCAGCCTACCAGCTTCTGGGGAACTTTTTGCCTTTGTCTCACATTTTGTAGTGAAATAACCGGGGTTTTAAATGTGAGCTTCACATCCGTCTTCTTGTGAGTTTTAGGGATATGAACTCAGGTCCTAAAGTTTACATAGCAAGCACTTTAATGTTTGAGCTGCCTCTACCCCCGATAATACTTCTTTAACAGGATTTTCTAGGTCATATCTTCCCAGAAACAATTATTCGTGACTTCACGTTCATCTTCTCTATGTCATGACGTTTTGGCAGCACCTACATTTGAGAGTAACTTCTTTTAAAAATGTAACATACTAAGCGCAAATTGAAACAAAAGTCTCTATAAACCCCTAGTGATTTCACTGAAAATTGCCAGTGCAATACTACCATTGAACCAGATGCTAAAATGTTAATTTCATGAGTACAAATATTCCACTAGTTTGATGCTGCCCTATTTTCTTTTCCTGTATAATAAAATACATAAAATGTCATTTTATTACTGATCTATGCTCATTTATTAGTGATCAGAAACTCTAGTGACATTTTTGAAGGAGGATCAAATAAATACAATTAATATCTCACAATGTTTTTGCTTATCTGTGGTGGCAGATGATGAAAATCATATGTAGACTGCCTTTTTCTCATCAGTTTTTGCTAGTGTTTTTACATTGAATGTGTGGCCCAAGGCAATTCTATTTTGTCCAGTGTATTCCAGAGAAGCCAAAAGTTGCACACCTGATCTACAGCATCTGCCTCAGTGAGACCATTTTGTTCTGTGTAGGTAAATGAAGGCTATACTTTGCCAAGAAGGCAGGGTGTATGCTTTCTGTAGTGCAAGGGTGCTCTTAAACCTCAATAACACTTGAATCACTGTCCTGAGAACAGTCCCAAGGTTTTTTGTTTTATTTTGCTTTTTCTTTTTGAGATACGGTCTCACTGTGTAGTTCTGGCTGTCCTCAAACCCACTCTGTAGATCAGGCTGGCCTCAAACTCACAGAGATCTGCCTGCTCTACCTCTGGTGTGCTGGGATTAAAGGCGTGTGCTAACATGCCTGGCTTTCTTTCTTCACAAGTTTTGGTATGAGACTTGGAGAAGTTGTGAATTCAGCTTCCTTAGTAGTGAATCTCACCATCCAGTCTCAGGTTTTTCAGGTTGCCTGGTCACTGAGAGCAGGTAGTGTCTTTTAAACTTTATTCCTTATCTGACTTAAAATTAGGTTGGCCATTTTTATTTATTTATTTTACATCCCGACCCCAGTTTTCCCTCCCTTCTCTCTTCCTTGTCCCTCCTCCCATCTCAAAGGGGAAATAAAAACATCATAAACTAGTAATACAACACATGGGTACATATCTAAAGGAAATGATGAAACTCACTTGTAAGATCTTCACAATGATGCTCATTAAAAAGCTATTAACACTTATCCAGCTAGGAAATAATCATAGGTGTCCATCAGCAAACAAATAAGAAAATATTATATACAAACACAATCAATTAGTAACTATAAAAACCATTAAAGTTTTCCATTTATGACAGTATGGGTAGAATCAAAGAACAATTAACATATTCTAATTAAAAATTAATTAAAAGTTAAAAGAAATAAAAGATCTCTTGGCAAAAAGGTCCCATGGAGAAAGATCCTCCCCATGCATAGACATACATGTACGCACACGCATGCACACATGCACAATTTTCCCAGAAATGGTTTCTTTGAAATAAGACACATTTAGGGAATTATAACCAAATACTTTTGAGATAATGTTAATTTTGCCCCTTCAGGTGTATGTAAGCCTTTGAGGTTTGAATTCTTTGGGGACCTGGCTCTGAATTGCAGCTCCCAGGATGGGGTCCCTGGTTGTGTGTGGTGTCTGAATCAGGGATTCTCTCTCTTCATGTCCAGGATGGGAAGTTTATTTCTTCACCGTCTGCCTAGAATCTCTCAAGAGGGGGTCACCTCCATGAAGGTGTTGAACCATTGCTCCTTCTAGAAAGTGGTCATAGCTTTTGAATCAGTTAAAGCTGTTGCAAAATGAAGTGAGTATACCACATTTTGGGCTATTGGGTGTGCTTGAAATACAGAGGAGGAAACATCAGGATACTTCTACTTCTGAATTTTGAAGCACAAAACCCCGCTGCAGATACTCAAGATCAGACTTAGGTGTTTTGTTCACATTGTTTTAAGACTAAGTCATGGAATGTGTGGAATTTTCTGAATTGGTCTGCCTGGATTTTGAAAAACATACAAGGTATTTTTAATATGAATTTTCTGTATTGAAAAATCCCTAGGAGGTTTTAAGAGTCTCATGTTTTTTTCTGCATGACTGGGAACAGAACATGATTAGGTGTGTGAAATATTACATAATTAAGCTGAATAAATTATTCCACAATTTATATATACTTCAAAATACCACATTGTACCTATGAATGTAAAACCTTTCATTGCCATTGACAAGAAATAATTCTCTAAGAGAAAGCAATAATGTGCTAGAGGAAGGTTAAGAGCACATTAGACATGAGGGGTGAGAGGATTATTCTTTTTATTCCAGAGAAGACTCAGTGCAACACATTTAAATGAGCACATAAATAAAACTTAAATCAATGACTAGTGATTAGCAACAAAACAGAAGAGGGACGTACTGTATTATTCCTTATCTCCACACAAATACATGGTTGTATTTAATGCCTAAAACTAGAAACATTCAACCACAGATAATGATTCTAACGAAAATAAGGATTAGTTTTTGTTACTGCCCTGTGGTAGCAACATACAAGAAACCTTGATATGATATGAAAACCACGAACTAAATAGTTGGTGTCACTCTCAACAATTAAAAATAGCATATTAAGATAGAAAAGTTGTGACTAACCTGATTGTTACATCTTGTTTATTCAGAGAAGGACATAATAGGTTCTCATAAATCATTTTTAATATAAATCATTGTATCTTACCATCTTGTTCTAGTAAATCTGAAACAACTAATATTGTTTTAATTGAGTCACTTATAAGCACTCTTTTGTTTTCCATGATTAAAATTTACAGTTGTCTTTTGTTACAATTATGCATTTGGAGTGAGAAATAGAGCATCTAATATTATTGGTTCTTCATGTTTCCTTTAAAATAGCATCTATTGTATGGTTTATATATTCTTTCTCTTTAAAGGAATATCTTTATGAATGTGAACATATTTCAAATCCAATTTTATATTTAATCTGAAGGAATTTTAGATCATACAGCTAGACAGTTCCTAGAATTACAGAATATAAAACTATCAGGGCTCAGTTGCTCAAAATTTCAGAATATTAACATAATTGCCCAGAAATAGAATCTAGAAATACCCCCCAGCACAACAATACTGTCCAACGGTCTGTTAAAAACCTGCTTAAGGCAATTTGTATTGAAATAAAACAACGTTTGTAATTTTTAGTGATAGTTTGTAATAAAAGAATACACATTTATCTCACAACAGAAGGCGACTGACAATGGAAGAAGAGAATCAGACCTCAGTGACCGATTTTCTCTTCCTGGGCCTCACAGATGGTCTCTATCAGAAGATTGCACTTTTCACCATGTTTCTCTTTGTTTATCTTGTCACCCTGGGGAGTAACCTGGGCATGATCACTCTCATATGGGTGGACCGCAGGCTGCACACACCTATGTACTTTTTTCTCAGCCACCTGTCCTTTGTAGACGTGTGCTCCTCTTCTTCCATAGCCCCGAAGATGCTGTGTGACATCTTTGCAGAGAACAAAGCCATCTCTTTTGTGGGCTGTGCTGCACAGATGTGGTGCTTTGGTCTCTTTGTGACAACTGATTGTTTCCTCCTGGCTGTCATGGCATATGATCGGTNGTAACCTGGGCATGATCACTCTCATATGGGTGGACCGCAGGCTGCACACACCTATGTACTTTTTTCTCAGCCACCTGTCCTTTGTAGACGTGTGCTCCTCTTCTTCCATAGCCCCGAAGATGCTGTGTGACATCTTTGCAGAGAACAAAGCCATCTCTTTTGTGGGCTGTGCTGCACAGATGTGGTGCTTTGGTCTCTTTGTGACAACTGATTGTTTCCTCCTGGCTGTCATGGCATATGATCGGTGCACAGCCATCTGTAAGCCCTTGCTGTATACACTCATTATGTCCCAGAGGGTCTGTGTGCAGTTTGTCATAGGACCTTACGTCCTAGCTGCTATAAACATCACAACTCATACAACCTTGACTTTTTGCTTACCATTCTGTGGTCCAAATGCCATCAACCATTTCTTCCGTGATATTTTCCCAATGCTTTCCCTAACGTGTGCTGACTCCTGGATCAACAAGGGAGTGCTTTTTGTCTTTGATGGGACAATAAGTGTGCTCAGTGGTCTGATCATCACCGTCTCCTACATCTGCATCTTGACAGCCATCTTGAAGGTCCATACCCGTGATGGGAGAATGAAAGCCTTCTCTACTTGTTCCTCTCACCTGGCAGCTGACTCCATCCTGTATGGAGCTCTCTTCTTCATCTATGATAGACCTAGTACCAGTCCTTCACTGGATACCAATAAAGTGATTTCTCTGTTTTATACTGTGGTGATCCCTATGCTGAACCCCCTCATCTACAGCTTGGGGAACAAGGAAGTGAAAGATGCATTCAGAAGAATAGTGCAAAGGAAACATTTTTCCAATAGATGGGTAAGGCCAAACTCTATACCATGCCTTAGATGTCAGTGCCAGATTTATAGTTAAAGAGACATAGAAGAAACAGATTCTTCCAAGTAATAGGTTATTTTCTATAATGGACAATTTTCAATATGTTTTACTGCCTGTCTTAGTCTCTCTCTGGCATGATCTATATTACAAAATTATATGAAGGTGATATGAGAACATAGATATAAGATATATACTTATATAACATAAAATTATATAATAACATATTTACATAATAATATAAATAAAACACACACTAGGGGACAAAAGGTAAATATCTATATAATGTTTACTGAGTCAATACTTTTTGTTTTTTTATTATTAATTAAATGTATTAATTTCTTTTATATCCATACCCAAGTTCAYCCTCTCTCCTCTCTTCCATTCCCTCCCAGCACCTTCCTCCAACCCCTACCCCAAATCCACTCCTCCTCCACCTCCATTCAGAAATGGGCAGGCTTCTCATGGGCATTAAGAAAGCATGGCTTATCAATTTGAGGTAGGACCAAACTCCTCTCCCTGTGCTAAGGCTGGGCAAAGCAATCCAGTATGAGGAATATGTTCCTGGAAGCCAGCCAAACATTAGGGACAGTCCCTGCTTCCACCACTAGGAGTCCTTCAAGTAGATCAACCTATACAACTGTCACACATATGTAGAGGGCCTAGGTCAGTCCTATGCAGGCTCCCTAGCTGTCCGCTCCAGAGTCTGTGAGCGCCTATAAGCCCAGGTTAATTGTGATATCCTTGATGCTTCTGGCTTATATAATGAAGGGGAAGACAAAACATAGGCCTGGACACATAAATTTATAAAAATAAGTGGAAGTGGAAAAACTTTCCAGTGTGTTTATTTGATTATGATGTTAGGCTAAATGCTCATTGTGATGCCTTCAAATAAATGTAGCTGAAACATTATGGTTTTCAGTGTTAGTGAAGCTGTTAATTGGTATTCATACTCATTCTCTCCTGCTGAAGGACTCTAGTCTCATGAACACATTTGGAAGGTTCCAATACAAGTAATAGATTCAATTGACTTCCAGCCCAGAATAGTGTGCTTTAGAAATCTAGACCTTAGATATACCAGTGTTAATGTAAAGACAAAACACAAAGCTGGATGTATTACTAGGATAAAAATTAAAAGAAATAATTCCAATGTCCATCATGGGAAAAACATAACCTTTCCTTAGAAAGTGATGCTGCTCCATTTGGATGTCTAGGGGCCACAGAGATGGGCCAGCAGTTCAGGGTACTTGGTGGTCTTGCAGAAGATCCAGATTTAGTTCCTAACACCCACATCAAGGGCGTCACAACACCTCTAACTCCATTTTCAGGGGACCCAAACCTTCTTTTTAGCTTCTCTGACAATTGCATGCATGTGCTGAACATATATGCATGTAGGAGCATGGTGCAAGAATATCAGCATAAATACATAAAATATGTAAATATAGCTATCCATTTATTGGCTTGTGGAGGATGATTTTAAGCAGCCACAGGTAGAAATAACTCAAGTTGTAGGTCAATACATAGTACCAATCATTTATTCCCAAAGACAAAACATATGTATACACACATACATACATATATAAGAAATATATATATATATATCAGTTGGTTGCATGGGAATGTATATAGAACCACCATTTTCTTATTGATAATTTCAGTGTGTTTATGTTATGTTCTCATGGATGTGTTATCTTCCTTTCAGTTATTAGGACTATTGACTACTTTTCTTTCTTGGCAGCACCTTCTGATATTATGTTATCTTTATTAAAATTTTTATTATTACCATGTGAGTATGGTGTGTGTGTGTGTGTTTTATGGAGTTGGTTCTTTTCTTCTACACTTTTGTGGTTCTGGGAATTGAACTCAGGTCCCTGGTCTTGTGGCAAGCCTATAGTGAACATCACATCTAATGGTGAAAAGTTGAAAACTCTCTCTGCACCATGAGCAAATAAACAAAGATGACTTTTTATTCTTAAAGTAAAGGAAGCTGTAGCCAGTAAAATTAGGAACTAACTGGTATTAAAAGTCATGCAGACAAGAAGAGAAATTACCTGATCTTCTCATGACACAGTCTTATAAATAGAAGCCCAACAAGTTCTCCTCTTTCCTTTAACTTTTATTCAGCCCATCAGTTTGTGATTGTTCGTGTGAACATGGTGAGAGGTTGGTAACTAGAGTGAGGAGGTGCAGCTACACCCCTGAAGAAGGTGAGGCACTTTTCCAGTAGCTGTAACAGATTTTGGGGGGGAGAAAGAGGGGAATAGAGAGGTAATGGGGTGTGTGTGTGTGAAAAGTGACAAAATTTGTTACATATACGAACCTGTCAAAGAATAAAACAAAACAAAAACCAAAACCAAAACAAATACAGAACTGAGGTGATGTCCATGGCTCTTGTTACCACTGAGGGCTCTTCTGTTGCCCCAAATCTGATCAGCTACCTGAGATAATGTTAGTTCCGTAGAGCCATGCTGCTGCTGGGGCCGTACTGATCTGGGTGGCCTGTGCTGCCACCAGGACCATGGTGATGTCTGGTCGAGCTACCGCCAGATGCCATGTCTGAGTCCATGGTCCTGCTGCAGCTGGGGTCTGTGACTATGTCCAGGGCCTGTGTTAGCACAAGGGGTCATTGGAACCATGCTGCTCTGAGCCAGCCCCACTCTGCACTGGTCCTGGGAGAGAAGGCCCTGCCCCTAGCTGGGGGTAATGCAGCAGGTGAGCTGGTTCTGCCCCTCAGGGGAGAGCACCCTTCCGTTCAGCCCCATCCTGCCTTTGGGAAAGATGGCCCCATCCTCTTACCACAGGTGTGCATCTCACCTGGGCTGCATACTAGAGCTGACCCTGTGGTAGGAGACTCAGGTGAGCCAGCCCTGAGGGTGTGAGAACAGAGGAACGGATCCTCTCCTCGGCTCGTCGGCCATATGGTGGTATGCCTGAGATGCCCTTCTCCCCTCACCCATTACCACGCAGGACCGTGGTCGCAAGAGTGAGAGAGCTCGCCCTGACCCTCACTGGCTGCAGCACACGAGACAGTGGGCTCTGCTTCCTCTCTGTGTCCTCTTTAGGGCTGACCCTGTTGTGGGGACACAGGTGAGCCTGCCATGAGGGCGTGAGAGGAGCAGAACCGACGCTTCTCCCCCTTGTCTTCCAGGCCAGGACACGGGTGAGGGAAAGATGCTCTCTCTTTTCCGCCCTTTGCTACCTGTGGCAGGTGAGAGAGCAGGCCCTGGGGTCATACATTGTCTAGCCCGGCCTCCCCAGCTACAGCAAATAGGAGAGTTAGCCCCTCCCCCATATGCCCCCAAAGCGGTTTTGAGTGGGCCTTGCATCTCATCTGGGCAGAAGAGAATGGTAGAGATGGTCCTGGAAATACGAGTGAGGGGGCCCAGATCTGTGGACCTGAGAACAGAACTGGCCCCACTGCTTGTTGTAGGCTGCATCAGGTGAGCTAGCTGAGGACGTGTTGGAGAGTTCACCTGCATAGTGATGATGAGGGAAACGTGGCAGGCAGACCAACCCAGCTACTACCACCCCGGCCCGGAACCAGGGCTATGAGTTGGCCCAACCCAACATCCACCTCATCTACGAACTATTGGAGCATGTGAAGGGGATGAATCTACAGGTTCAAAACATCAGGATCTCCAGGACACAGGATAACAACAGCACATCAAAGAGGAGTTCCAGTTAGAGCCCATTATTGGTAGCTTGGAGGAAGCCAGAGACCTCCAACCTGTTGCAAAGAACAAATGCCAGTAGGCTGGTTTTCTTTGCTTTATGTCTAAAAGCCACTTAAGAGTGAGTCCATATGATAATAGTCATTCTGGGCCTGGGTTACCTCACTCAATATGTTTTCTAGATCCATCCAAGTAAAGGTGAATGGACTGAAGGGTAAACTGTGTGACTCAATGCACCACACTTCAGCTTTTGTGTCAAGATTCTTCTCTTTTTTATAGTTTGATTTGTTTATTTGTTTTGTATTGTTTTTTCGTTTTTCTTTTAAATTTGATTTTGTTTTGAGGAGGGATGTTGCAAGGGCGGAGGGCTAATGCAAGGGCACAAGGGGAAAGAGGATTGGAACGTGTGATGTAAAATCCACTAAGAATCAATAAAAGTTAAAAAAATTGTGCAGAATTAAATTAGAAATCAGTACACAGAATTAAAATTTAAAATAAAACTGAAAATAAGTCTAAAATAATTAAAGCCCCCAGTACCACATTAGAAAGTGTGAGAACCTGTGAATGAATACAGTAAGGTTGGAGAATACAGAATTGGCCCACACTTGTTAAAAACTGTTTAACTAAAAGAGAAACTGTGGTAATTTTCTAGGTAGTTTTCATATATGACAAATTAAAATATATAGAAATATATTTCACCAGGAAGATGGAAGGAAAGGACAGAGAAAATTATCAGACACTGGAAATGGATATGGGTGACTCTTTCAAATGCATTTTCTGTATTCGCAGACATAGTTTTGTTGAAAACTGAGAGAACATGAATAATTGCACCAAAACTCCCTAATGTCTTTGTACAAATGCTCTTCTCTGATATACTTCATCTGCTTGGATTTGCATTCAACTTGCTGTGGCTTTGTAAGGATTTTTTACATTTATTGTTGTGAAGAATGCTATTTTGCGCCTGTCTTTTTCTGGGAGTTTTTTTTTTTTTGCATGCTTTTAGTATCAAAGTAATTTTGCACAGAGTGATTTGGAAACTATTTCTTCCTCATCAACAGTCTCTTCCTTTTTTTTTCTGTGTGGTGTGGGTTTAGAGTTGCATACATGAAGTAGATGTCAGAGGACAATCTTGGGTGTTGTTTCTTAGGTGCTGTCCAATTTTTTTTTAAATTCTTATTTCATGTATTACATCCTGACTGCAGCTTTTCCTACCTCCCCTCCCTCAAGTCTCTCCTCCACCTCCCTTCTCCTCCAGATCCCCTCTGTCTCACCTCAGAAGAAAGGTCTCTCCAGGGACATCCATCATAAGAAGCTGCAATAAGACCAGGCACATATCATCACAACAAGGCTGCATGAGACAACCCAGTAGGAGAAGGGTCACACAAGTGGGCAAAAGAGTCAGAGACAGCCCCCACTCCTACTTTAGGAATCCCACAAGAACACCAGGTCTCTCAACCATAACACATTGTGAGGACCAGGCTCAGTGATTTCTGCAAGTCCGTGCTATTCCCAGTCGGTTGATTCTGTGGGCTGCATTTTTATGGTGTCCCTGACCCCTCTGATCCCTTACATTTGTCCTCTCCCTCCTCTGAAGGACTTCCAGAGCTTTTCCATCTGCTCCCATCAGCTTCTGGATGAAGTCTCTCTTGTCTCTTTGATGAAGAGTCTGCTAGGTAGGCTCAGTCCCTGAACACCTTGCAGGCAGGACAAACCATAGGTTGACACTTTTGTTGAGCTGGTGTTCCAATCCTTCCACTTGAGGTCTTGCCTGGTTACAGAAGATGATCAGTTCAGGCTCCGTGCCCCCCCATTTAGGTTTTTCTAGATGACCTTATGAAAATGAATACATCAGAGAGTGTCGTGTTAGCCTATGTTGGATGCTCTGAATGTATGCCCTCACTGAGTATTCCAGCACTTAAGGAAGCACCAAACCACTAGAGGAAGACTAAGACACACCTAGAATCCTGTTGAAAGAGACAGTGTATAAACTGCGGCTTCAGTATTTGTGCCTACATGGTCTGGCTTCAGAATGAAGACAGAAAATTACTTTAGGCTAACTGAATGACTGTTTATTGCATTAGTCTCTGCTGATAGAAGATAGGGTTCTTCTATGAGTTCATAGAATCTTTGGGGAAAGATAGGGTATGATAGTAGAGAGGAGACTATTAAGGATGCGTAAAGGGAAGGAGGAGAAGATATAAAAAAGATAATAGAGACAAGAGAGAGAAAGAAAAAAGAAAGAGAGAAAGAAAGGAAAGTGTGTGTGTTTCATTAAGAATTAAATACTACTATACCCAGCCAAGCTTTCATTCACTATTAATGGAGAAAACAAAATATT
>LOJH01043575.1:0-13967 GCA_001685095.1 Ellobius talpinus
TTTCTATGAGGTTCAGTGTGGCTGGCTTTATGTTGAGGTCTTTGATCCATTTGGTGATAGATAGGGATTTATTTTCATTTTTTTACATATTGACCTCCAGTTATGCCAGTGCCATCTGTTAAATATGCTTGCTTTTTTCCATTTTATATTTTTTGTTTCTTTGTCAAAAGTCAGATGTTTGTAGGTATGTAGATTGATAGCTGAGTCTTTGATTCAGTTCCATTGGTCCTCCTGTCTGTTTTTATGCCATTAACAGGCTGTTTTTAGTACCGTAGCTCTGTGGTAGAGTTTGAAGTCAGGGTTTGTGATTCCTCAAAAAAAATCCTTTATTGTACAGGGTTGTTTTTGCTATCCTGATTTTTTTCATTTTTCCATATGAAATTGAGTATTGTTCTTTCAAGGTCTATAAAGAATTTTGCTGGGATTTGGATGGGCATTGCATTGAATCTGTAGATTGTTTTTGGTAAGATTCCCATTTCTACTATGTTAATCTATCTACCCAATAGCATTTTCTGGTGTCTTCTTCAAGTTTTTTCTTCAGAGATTTAAAGTTCTTGTCATACAGGTTTTCCACTTGTTTGGTTAGACTTACTCCATGATATTTTGTGTTATTTTGGCTGTTGTGAAGGGTGATGTTTTCCTCGTTTCTTTCTCAGCCCATTTATCCTCTGTGTAAAGGAGGGCTACTGATTTTTTTGAGTTAATCTTGTATCCTGCACAGTACTGAAGATGTTTATGAGCTGTATAGGTTCCTTGGTAGAATTTTTGGGGTCACTTATGTAAACTATCTTATCAGCAAATAGTGAGAGTTTGACTTCTTTTCTGATTTGTATTCACTTGATCTCCTTTTGTTGTCTTATTGCTCTAGCTAGCATCTCAAGAACGATATTGAATAGATATGGAGAGACTGGTCAGCCTTGTCTTGTCTCTGATTTCCGTGGGATCACTTTGAGTTTCTCTCCATTTAGTTTGAAGTTGGCTGAGCAACATTACTTTGTACACATTTTACTCAGCCTGCTTCTTCTCAAATCAAAGCTTCCTTATCTCCTTCTAGAAAAGCATAAATTCATTCTAGTATTTAGCAAATAGACATTGGTTTCCTTATGTTTGTGTGGCTGGTCTGCCAGAAGGAGGGAATGGCTCCAACTCTAACTTCCAAAAGAGAAAAGCCCTAAAATCTTTTCTCCCAGGAGGCTTCATTGCTATGTGATGGTTGGGACAAAGACAGACAGGTGACTGAGCACACTATCAGCAGGTAGAAGGGTGTGGAAAGAAACCAAGGGACCCCAAAGTTCAGGTTGAAGCTTGTTTGGCCATCATAATATGCTGTACTTCTTGGGATTTTTCAAGCTTGGGGATTTTTCCCCCTCAATTTAAGCCATACAATTCCTTATAAATAACTCTGATTTGAATTAGTTCTCAACATTTCAAAGCCTTTCACATTAAAATCTGATTTTTTTTGGATTTTTCTGAAAAAAATCAAAACATGTGACAGTGTTCCATAATCTGCTAACGTCTGGCTGCACCCTTCAAGGATGGCAGTAGAAATCTAGAATATTGTAACATGTACCTAGGCCTGCTAAGACTCTGGTATGGTGATTCCTGTTTGTCAGTTGTCCTGAGAGCCTGGCTAACTTAATCTTCACAACAACCCTCTTCTTGCATTTATATAATATACCATACTCATGTGCTGTAGCCTAAGGCACGGAAAATTGATATAATTTGCCTGAAGTTGCAAAGCTCACTTGTGGTGTAGCCAGTATTTAATCATGGATCTTGGACTCACAAACTATTTTACCAATAACTGTTTGCCTCTTTTTTTTGCACTTAATTAACTTCATTCGCTTTCATCTGATAATGGGAAAACTTGTAGGTCTCCCTCATGATCCAGGCTTACCTGCTTCTGGATGTAGACTAAGTCTGGCCTACTAGACAGGCCCTGTTGATAGAATCTGCTCTAGGATGGTAGGGGTAAGGAAGTTGGGTTTCCCTAACCCACTTGGCTCTCTACAGTGAGTCTTGCAGTTGGCTGAATCTGTTTCTTTGGTATCAGCTCTAGAAAGCAGCTCCACAGGACACCTCAACCTAGCTTGCTATTATGTTTCTTGGTTTAATTGCTAGCCATCTTTTGTATTATAGATCATAATAACAAGGGGATATTTAAAAACCTTGCCTGTTGCTGAGTAAAATATCCAAACATGGAAGCTTTTCTTTTTTCCTTTTTTCATTCTTTAAAAAAATAAAAGAATCATCTGTTTTAGAAGATGGAACTGTGTGTGTGTGTGTCTGTTTGTGTCTGTGTGTGTCTGTCTGTCTTCTGTCTGAGAGATAAATGTTTGCCAACACTTAAGGAATAGAAATTGAATTAAATATATAGCCATCCATCCTTACCTGTATATTATAGTGCACTTGTAAACAGTGCAACAGTCACTGTCTACAAGTACAAGAAACTCTACCTTCCTTTATCTTAATCCTACTTGTTTCTAAAAGTTGTTTCACAGAAATAGATTTTAAACATAATTTGGGTGTAATTTTAAGTGTTTCAGGCCCAATTTTGTATTTTAAAGTACCTTATTAAACCTCAAGGACAAATATATGTACTAAAATGGTGCTTTAAAAAAATGACCATTGTCTTCAATATGTCTAGTTGGTGAGTACCACATGTGCCAGTATTAGAGCCTGTGGAAGATAACATGCCTTAAAAGTAGCCAAGCAGAGAAAGGAGAAAATAATGACATCTCCTACTGCAGTGGAACCCAGTGCCATTGAAGGTGTGTGAGACATCTCATGCAGGGCATGGCTACTTGGGTCCCAGGTCTGTGCTCAGAGCTGAGATTGCAGGTCTCAGTCAATTTCCAGCCCAGGACAGGTCAGAGCTCCCATGTCCATCAACCTTCAAGTAACAAAGCAAAATCCTAGTGGCCATTCATCTTTGACCATTAACATTTCATGAATAAACTGGGATAAAATTTATCTAAGGCCATGCACATTGGCTAACCATTGTCCTTTGGGACCCACTCATTATTTGTGTGACTTTTGGCTTACCTACTTAACCTGTCTGAGCTTCTGTTACTTCTGTAAGTGTGAAGCCACACTTGGGGGCTGAGCAGTTCCCATGGCACCTGCTAGGTTTCAGAATCAGGCAGGCTGCAGGACTCCATGGGAAAGTGGAATTCCCTTTATTTATCTTTGCAGACACAAGTGTTGGAGAAGCAAAGGGCTTTTTCTGTGCAGCCTTGGATTCTGGCTTCTCTGGATTCTTGCCATTTCTTCCAAGGACCTACACCCTGGCCCTGGCCTGGATGTTTGTCTTCTGGGTTTAGGGACTGGCTGGAATACAGACCTTGCTGAAATATTGTGTTACACCTCCCTGTCCTCGATATACACTCTGAAAAGCAAAAAGTTTTTGGACCTGCAGCTGGCTCTTGCCTGAATGAAGCAAAACTAATAAGCCTCCCCCNTGGAGCCTGGAGCTAGAGGCAGACATGCTGGGTCTAATCCTGGCTCTCTGCACTGAGAATAGAAACAGTCCTGGGTAGAGGTAGGTGTGTGGTAATGGTAGTACCTGCCTGATGCCACTACAGTCGGGCAGACACTGTTGCCTCTGGCAGCCAAGGAGGAAGTTGAATACCGAAATTATGAGAGTTGTGTTTAAATTTGTGCCTTCTTAAAGCAAAGCCTGAGAGTTTGTTGTGGTTTTGTATTCTTGTCCTCTACCCCTTCTCAGACACCCAGGCAAATTCTCAGGTCTTCCTAAGATTAACAGTAGATATCCTGACACAGCTACCTAACCTGCAGCAAGAAATACATTTAACACAGTGTCCCAGTGCAAGCACACAGAGGATTCAGGAAACTACTGTGAGTGACTCCCTTTAACGTTTTCTTTTATTCTTTATGTTGACTGTCTCATTTCTTTTTAAAATGCTGATCATGACTCACGAAATTGATTTCATGATCCATTAATTGGTCATGAAAACACTGACCTAGCACATACTTGATCAATTTACTTTTCCTTGTGAATACCAGGGTCTGGACATGAATATGCATGTGTGATGCTGCTCTGTGACCACGCTTACTCCCTCCCCCAACACAGTCCAAGGTTCTTTCTTCAACATGAGATCTCATTGTTTTTACTGACACAGGACAAATTACTAGCTATGTGGCTGTAAATGAATTACTTAAACCTTCTATGTTCTAATTCTCTGAAGTTAAAAACTTGGGTAATAGAAGTATTTCTCTCAGAATGGCTACTCAGCATGCAATGAAGGAAGTGTGCATCCATACTTACACTGACTCTTGTTACTTGCATACCTTTTTGCCCTTGTGTAGATATTCTGTCTGTCCATCTCCATCCTCAAGCTTGTTTCCTTTCCCTATAATTCTATAGAGATTTTCTTGCTAACTTTCTAGTTTGACCACCAGATCAGTTTGTTTGTATAACAAAGCCAAACTAAATCCCATAAAAAGCATGGTACTTCATCCTTCTTGCCCTAATTTTACCCACTTTCCTGTGAAACTCAGTTTCTGTTTCTCAGTCCTCAGAGTGACCTCAGCATAATATCATTTCTTTAGCAAGCTCATAGAGGACTTTTGGTTCTCTTCATTTCTAGAGATTCAGCAATAAAAATGGCCACCATTGCCCCTGCTGAAGGAGTGGGGAGATAGGGAATAATCAAAGAACATGCATCTATATAATGTATAATGGTTTGGGGATTATTACAGAGCAGTGAAGAAAAATACAGCATTGCAAGAATAAAAAGTTTGAACCTACGAGAGCTGGTAGTGCATGCCTTTTATTCCAGCATTTAGCAGGCAGATTTCTGTATGTTTGAAGTCAATCAAGGCTATACTTTTGGGGAAAAAATGTTTGAACCTACTTAATCTTATATTGAGTCATGTGACCCAGCATCATCAGCACCAGAACCATTCCCTCTCATGTGAATGACCTTCCACCTGTTCCCAACCCTGCAGGACCTTTTCAATCCCCCCCAGCATGGTGCAAGGACTTCCTGTTCTCTGGAGTCTGCATTCCTGCTCGCACTCACTTGTGCCTTTTCATGTGACATTTCCCATGTTAGCTACTGTGCCTTCTGCTTTACATTCTGTGTGTTTGTTTTCTCTCATCAGCTGGACTGTGAGGAAAAACAGCATAACCCAGTGTAACATGTTCTTTGTAGTGTTCATGATCCTTACATTTACCTTGCATACATCAGCAATTATATCCAGTAACCTTCATACCCAGTTTCATGTACTTAATGTACATACATAAATATTCATGCTCATGCACTATAAGCTATATAATCAAAGAAAAATATAATTTGATGGTTATATTCCAAATTAACATGAGTTATAGTATCTGATGCTAATAAAGGAATAATAAATAGATAATTTTCACACTCATGATAGTATTATTAATACAATTATTACAAAATTGTGGAATTACTATCAAAGTTGGTAATGTGTATAATACATATAACTTGATAATCATGCTTTTAATTACTTTATCTAAAGAAATGCTAATATAACTTAAAAGGAATGTATAAAGATAATGTATTTTGAGGCAATAGTTTATAAAAAAATATTAATTATGTATTTTGGTACATACATTCAGAGAAATACTACATAGCTGTTAAAAAGAAACAAAAGTAAGTTCATTATTTGCTGATTAAAGATATTCATGCTAAGATGTAAGTAGAAACTAAAAGCAAAGCTGAAGATACTGTGTGTATATTACAGCAGTGAAGACAGGGTGTGTATATGCATGGGACTCCACACCTCATGTTAAGGGCTGTTCCCGCTTTGTTCCAACAGCAAAGAAACTAAAAACCACTCCATTAAGGGTATGTATGAGTCTGTGTGTATATACACATGCATGTGCTTACTACCAAAGAAATTGAACTAAATAACAACCCAGCAAATTACTGACAATTCAAGTCTATTTTGGGGAAAGTAGGTTTCCTTAAAGTTAGATAAACCATTAAGCCTCTGATACTGTTATTTAGAATAAGAATGTAGAAAAGGGAGGCTTACAAAATCAATTTCCCTTCTTGTCTTCAATTCTAAACTGTTCTATGCTTTATAAACCTGTCACATTGCAGTCTTCATCACTGTTGTCCCTTCATCCGTTGATTTATAAAAGAAACTCCCTCAGCTGTTTAGTACCCTCTACCAACTCTGCCAAGTGAATGCCCAGCCAGTGCTTGCTTCATCTGGGAGTTGGGAACTCATTACCTTGCCAGGCAGCTGTTTCATTTTGTTAGCTCTGATTATTGGAATGCATTTTTCTCTGGAGCCAGAATCTTTGTCCTGCTAGCTTCCTTTTCTCTTCGTGACTCCTGTCCTTGAAAGAGATGTAGTAGTCTTCCTTTCGGTGGTCTGTTGACACCTGAAGGAAGTAGTCACACGCTCACTGCTTGCTCTCTTTCCACATGTAGCTAGTAAGAACTTTCTTCTGTTTGCTCGGAAGAGAAACACAAATAGGTCAGTGCAAGAAACAGCTATTAGAGTCAATCCCTGATCATTCTGGGCAACATTTCATTTCAATCTAGATTATGATTTTGTGATATGATACGTACATTGGCACTTTATGTAAATGGTCTAGATTTTGGCTTTCAATGTAAAGCTTTGTTTTCCAAGTCTTTATTTCTTTTTCTCTTACATTATCAATGGCAAATTTACTCTTGGACTATTATGGCTTTATTAAATAGATGGGTGACTTAGTTGGGTTTCTATTGCTGTGAAGAAACACCATGACTAAGGTAACTCTTATAAAGGAAGACAGTTAATTGGGGCTGGCTATTTCAGAGGTTTAGTTCATTATTGTCCTCATGGGTGGCATGACACTGTGTAGGCAGACATGGTGATGGAGAAGGAGCTGAGAGTTCTACATCTTGATCTATAGGGAGCAGAAAGAACTGTGTGCCACACTGAGCATAACTTGAGCAAAGGAGACCTCAAAGCCTGCCTCCACAGTGACATACTTCGTCCAAGACTACACCTATTCCAACAAAGCCACACCTCCTTTTAGTACCATTCCCTTTGGGGGCTATTTTCTTTCAAACCACAAAAATGGTTTAATTGTTATGTCCACCTGTAAATATAAAAAACCTCACTTGATATTTTTGTTATAGTATTGACTCCGACATGCCACCGTGAAACAGGATCAGCTACTGTAGCTCTTAAGTCTACTAACAAAGTTTTTTTAAAAAATAAATGTTGATAAAAGGTTTATGTAGACAAAGCTAAAACTCAATGTTTCTGTTAAATATATCCACTTTTTACTAACAACATAACAACTTTGGATGTAGCTTACTGAAGTGAGTTTTTTAGTCTAGATAATACTTGTTGCTTTATTTCCCTGTGTATGTATTTTTACTAGTTTTGTGTGTGTGTATATGTCACTCAATTTTATTGATAATGAGAATTAAAGTAAACATTGGCTTAGGTTGTAATTCTTTCAAATTTGGTACCAGTAACTTGAACATTTATTCCATTTTTAAGCTGCTTGCTACAGTATTGACCGTCTTCCTATGTGCCTTGGTTCTAATTACAGGTACAGGCTACTTCACACAGAGCTGGGTATTTCTAAGAGACTACACAACACATGTAGTGCTGCAGACAAGGAAAGAAGCAGCATGTTTAACTGAGAACCAGCCATTGTCAGAAGCTGGTTATCAGCACATTGCTATCATGACACTGCCCTGGGCCTCATTGTTTTATCTGTTTTTTGTTATATTTCATGATAATGTTTTAGGGGAGAAAAGCCCAACAAATGTCAATCTAATCATTATGTTCAGCCTACATTACCAAGCAAAACATATTTACAACTAGATCTGCACTGTTTTTACAAGTTTATTAAAAACATGTGTTGCCCAGTGCCAGAAATAACTACAGCAAATGCTAACACCAGAGGCAAACTGTCTCCACTTTCTTCTGAGGATTTAACTATCCCATCACTTTATGAGCTATAAGGTAGAAGGTTCTATGTGAAAATATATACCACAGGAAAGCATGAGCATGTGTGTGTGAATGGATAAAGAAGGGAAAATGCGGGCGGGAGGGGTCACTAAGGGAGACTGGAGCCTCTAACTGCTTTGTACCAGGCTCTGAGGTCTCAGCCAAAACCTAATGAAATACAGTTAAATTATGGTGGCTTTTGTTTAATTCATTGATAGGACCATGGTATTACATATGACATAATTTAAAGCTATATTTTTCTCTGTGGAAATGCAATGGTTCTGTATCACAGCAATGTCCATCCATACATCTCTGTCACCTTCAGTTATCCTTTAGACACAATTGGGTTAATTGTTACCTTGTTGGCTATTGTTTCCAACATGTAGTTAGGATAAATATTTGGTCAGCAAGTGAATACTTGGAAGAAAAGGACAGAGGAAGGCTGTTTTCTGCATTTGGCATGTAGTTGTTATAAGCACCTCCTTGCTATATTGACTCCCTCCTATATTGTTCCTTCCCTTCTCTGAGTCTGACATCCACATATACTC
Organism: Ellobius talpinus; assembly: GCA_001685095.1. Taxonomy (NCBI): domain Eukaryota; kingdom Metazoa; phylum Chordata; class Mammalia; order Rodentia; family Cricetidae; genus Ellobius; species Ellobius talpinus. Next base: position 8,505 of record LOJH01043575.1, read on the forward strand.
TACTAGACAGTGAGTTCTTCACTTGTTTGTGTGATATGTTATTACTCTCTAGTTGTCTGAGGCTTGCATATATAGCCCCATACTAGTTCATTGACTCTCCAGGGCTCTATATGTTATTTCCCTTCAGCACTTACTCTGCTGCAGCAGCCACCAGGCACTTAGGACGTATTCTGTATCTTTACTTGTGACAATAGATTCTTAGCCCTTGTGAGGAGAGCATTGAGTATCTGATTGGGAGCATCACTGTTTAAAATCTCAGTGAACTCCCTGGTATAATCAGTGGCTAAGTATGGCAATCCTGTCAATCTTGTTATATAATGACTTTATACAGGTTACAATTGTTTTGTTGGATAATTGATAATGGTTTCCTTTTTCAACTCTTGATAGCTTGTCAAGTTGTTTTAACAATGAGAAATATGTTTCCAAAATAAAAACAAATGTCAGTTTCCTTTATAATTGTTACTTTACAGCAACGATGATACCAATGATATAAGAGTAAATTTGGAAAAGTTGTGTTAATAATAAAATGGGTTTAGGGGTTTTGTTTGTTTGTCTTTTTGTGCCATGGTCTCACTACTTACCCATGGTTGGGCTGGAACTTACTATGTAGACCAGGCTGGTTTCAAACTCAGAAAGATCAGACTGCCTCTACCTCTCCAGTCCTAGGATTAAAGGCATATGCTACTAGTCCCAGACATAATAAAATGCTTTGATATAAGCAGAAATTGTCATTCATATATGTTGCTGTTACACTTAATTTAGAATCACTTTAAATTCTTCTTAATTCCTCCAATAGGTGGGTAGGTAGGTGGGTAGATGGCTGGGTGAGTGAATGGATACGTAGGCATATTCCAAATCAGTTATGAAACACCTTGCCACTAAAATCCTTTAAATTACCCTGACTTTTAATTTGTCAATGGTAGCATCAATCCACCTTATACAATGTCAAACCTATTGATACTGGGTCTTAAATGTAAGGCAGATGGAAAGTCTGGTAGTAGAGACATACTGATTATAAGTTTCATTTTGTTCAGGAGTAGCTTCATTTGGACAGCCTATATGGATAATTATATCTCATGGTTATATCAGCATCAAGTTTAATATTTTAAACAACTAAAATCAACAGTAATCATGTATTGTACCTGTTAGAAAATGTGTCTCACCTTTGACTCTTTTTGGTTCAATTATTACTAGAGTTGACATAGCAACAGTCATCATTACCTTCCTTTGAAGTGGTATAATAGTTTACATATTTGCTCAGTTTCTAGCCTTACCCTGTCCTTTCCCTCCATACCCCACATTTCCTATACACTATGACCTTCTGGAAATGGCACCCAATATAACACTGTTGTATTAAGAGCCCCATCAAACAGCACCAATCACAACTGAACACGTCTTTTATCAGCCAGCCTTCCAAGCCTTTGTCGCTCCCTGTCTCCTTTGTTTCTCATTTCTTCCACTGTGAACTTCAGTGGATGCAGCCGTGCTTCTCCAAGCATGTGAGCCACATGTCTTTCCATCATTGCGCTTTGTTCCCTCTGCTGTAAAAAGTTCTATGATGCCCTTGTAGAAAGATCAAGGACTGACTATAGAAGAGGTAGATCTGCATTAATAAACAAGTTATAGTTTTAATCTTGTTGTGTCTTAGTTCCTGATTGGTCTGTAGTACTAAGGATAGATTTCTGTTCTATTGGTGTATTTCCTGTATTTAGGTCTAACCACTCTCTGCCTTTCTTGTAGAGAAGTCATCATGAAGGCAGTATGACATAGATGACAGATGAATCAGTAGATGGGTGAATGATAGAGAGATAGAGTCTTGTAGTGTGTTTTGACGTGTCTTAAAAATGCTTAGCTCGGGTTGGTTCTTGCTGAAGCTAGTAACCCTGTGTAGTAATCATTTGAGACTTTGTGAAGACCCATAGGACTTTTTAATTCTAATGTGTCTTTTAATGTCTTTTTAAAGTGGCCTTTTCTAGACAATTGTAGACAAATCAAAGCACACCAACAGCAGGTGAAGTTTGGCAGCTCCTCTGCAGTGCTCATTTTAGGATGTAGTACTGACCTGTAAGCCCAAATCCAAACTAAAGTTTTCATGCTCCTTTTTAAACAGTTTTTAAAATATGTGAGTATATATATGTGTGCCTACATGAGTTTACATGCATCATGTTCATGCAGCTGCCTGTCAAGGTTGGAGGGTTTCAGATCCTCTGGAACTAAGACCTTCAGCCTCCTGATGTGGGTCCCTAGGGTACATGCTCTTAACCACTGAGCCTCTTTATATCTGGGCTTGTTATCCATGTATTTTTTTCTGTCAGTGTACTATTTTTTGTTGTTTGTTTTGTTTTTGTTTTGTTTGGGGGTTGGTTTTGTTGCTGTTTTGTTGTTGCTTGTCTCAAACACAGCAGTTTTAATTAGCCATGGAATAGTCTGCGTGCCATCAAGCCCCACTGCGTTATCCTTCTTGTTTCTTACTGGTTATTACCTTTAGTCTCAGTGACTGTGGGTAGCCTGGTCCTTAGCATCTTTTCTGTTTCTACAGAGTTAGCCTATATATCCTGAAGAAATGTCAGTGATACTGTTGACTGTCTTCCTAACTTTGGCCCAGTGGCACAGATCTATAATGCAACACTCTGTAAGTGAGACAAACGGATCACAAATTCAAGGCTTGCCTAGACAACAGAGTAGGTTCAAAGCAAAAAGAGGACTGGGGCATACAGCTGAGGGGTACAGCACACGCTCGTCCTGTTCAAGGCCCTGCAGTCCCCAGTATGGGAGGGATAGGGAACAACTAGCTGGAATTGTTCTCCTTTGGTAATTCCTGCACTGATTTCAGTGAGGATGGCATTTCACCTTCCTATATAGTTTAAGGGTCACCCAAGGAAATTGGCTGTTCTTACTGTGACCGAACGTGTTCTTACTCAACCTGGCCATCACAGTTTATCTCTTATGTATTAAGATGCCTCATACCCCAAATTTACAATGTTTGAATATATTTAGTGGAGAGAATCATGAAATTTTCAAGGACAATGATAGTGTTTAGTACAGCATTTAGCACTATAAATCTTCCTTAAAGACAAAAGGAGTGAGTGATTGAATGTGTGACAACTAAAATACAAAAATATTTTCGATAATAGCAATTTAATTGGAATACACTGTAGAAAGGGTAACTTACTGATGCATATTGATGCAGGCAAAATGCAGAATGGTGACGGTAAGTCCTCCTCATTGGTTGAGAATCATGGCCTGCCTTCCCAGTGTTGAGCAAAGAGCTCTGAGTGTCTTGACAGGTGAGAGCACCTATTGTCTGATATCTGCCTTCTTTCTTTGAAGTCTCCCTCTTTAGCCACCCTCCCCACCACCACCCCTTACAGGCTCCTAGTCTATCACCTATTTAAGCTTCTTTCCTCATAAACTCTTACTTTGCTTCATCCCATCTGTTTCTTTTCTTTTATTCTAGTTATTGGATTTTCCGATGCCTCCTGCAGGATCCTCTTATCATTATGGCCCTGGGCTTTTAGGGTCTTAGTGACATAGAATGTGCTGGCACACATTCTTTTGATGTAGGTAGTAGACAGAGAAGGGTGTCCTTTACTAACGGACAAGTGTCCTAAACTTCCAAAAAGGGAAAACAGGAAAAACATCCATGCTCCTTTTGTCTTTTCCTTTTAGAAGATGGCATAGATCTGGTGAAATAAAGTAACATTTTCAAACACTGTCCACCAGAAGCAAATAATAATAAACAATCCATAGAATCTCGTTTCTTTAAAATATCACTGTGAGGCTTTGCTTTACTCGAACTGGTACAGACATTACTGCCCAGTTTTGTACACACTTGTGAATGCCTGCACAAGCAAGCACATAAAAATTAAACTGATCTGGACATTTCTGTTCTGAACTTTTAAAAAGTTGAAGATGCTCAAAACACAACTTTGGCTGTCTTCTTCTGGTGAATATTTAATGTAAAACCAATATGCATGGGAGCAATGGGAAATTTTTACTTACATCACCTGTTGCTATTAGAAATTTAGAGTATGTAATCCCTGTTTTTATTACTCAGACTGGATGCCACTTGTTCCTTAAAGTGGAATAGTTTCTTAGCAAGTCAGCCATACCTCTGCAAGTAAATAAGTAACTTCAATGACATTTTATCGAGTGGTTTTCAGGATGCACATTTTAAAACTTTCAGCCCACTGGGTCTCTTTTAGAAAGACACTGTAAATTAGAAAAAAAATTAAGGAAGCCAAGGCTGTCAGCATGTTGGAGATAGCTGGTGGCACTCTCATTGCTGGCCTAACTTACATATAAATTATAACCTGAGGACTGACTTACAGAGAAATCAGGAAGTGGTTACCGAAGGTATGACATAACTAAAGCATAGACCTTAGGAACCTGGATTTTTCGTGGAAAGTACACAGTACCCAAGGTAACCAGCTCACAGGAGGAATGGGGACTCTGGCCCCATTTCTGAGCATTCAGTCTGCTTGGGGCTGACCAGTGGTTGGGCGTTGTGAAGGAAACTTCTCTCCTTGTGTTCATGATACAGAAAGAGAAGAACTGGTCTGCAGTCCCAGTGTCCCTTTAAGACCACCCAACCACTAGGCTAACCCCCCGAAGGTTCCACAACCTCCAAAATACCACAGGCTCAGCCTAAGCCCATAACAGTTTGGTTTGGAGAACTGAAGCTGTAACAATGCAATGAAGAACTGTCACAGAATAGTAAAATAGTGAGATCTGTCGCCAACTGAAGTACTTTCTTAATAAGTATGTGAGAAGATAAAGGAACAGGTTCTTCTATGTGTTGTGTTTACTAATACTCAAGCTTTCTCTCCATTTTGTGTTCCTTTATAAAATGAAAGTTATGTACCATCCCTTAGTTTTAATAAGAAATTATTTGTTAGTTTTTAATTCTAAAATTTATATTGGCTTTAAACTGATTATGTGCTAAAAAGAAATAATTTTTCCATATTTTATGATTTTTCTTGTTATCTCTTCCTACTTACATTGTAAGTTTTTTAGACCTTATTCTCCTAGTTATTTTTAAATATTTTATTGCCAACAATATTACCTATATTATAATTGCTCCTTGTTTTTGTTATAATACCCAGCAATGGATAAATTGTTTATGTGTAAACATAATACCTCAAGTCTCTGATTATTCCCTAAGTCTAGATAGAATTACACTTTTGTTTTTAATTGATTGAAGAAGTAAACCTATTTTTTACAGTTGGCATTGAGCTATAGGACTAATCAATATCAGCTTGCTTAATAACCATGAAATCTGCAGGTATATTCTCATGTCTGTGTGATGGCCATATATCTGTAACTATGGGGGAAAATTGTATACTTTTCGTTTGCCCACATGTGAAAAATTTTTGAGCATACTTTTCAAATTACATATCATCTAATAATGGAATTCTCTCTTTCCATCCCAAGTCATGTATTTTTCCTCTCTCTCTCTCTCTC
>LOJH01043576.1:0-13967 GCA_001685095.1 Ellobius talpinus
CCTCCTCCTCTTCTTCTTCTTCTTCTTCTTCTTCTTCTTCTTCTTCTTTTCCTCCCCCTACCTCCTCCTTCTTCCCCCTCTCCTATTATCCTCCCTACCCCTTTTTTGAAACAAAATCTCCTTCCAAGGTCCAGGGATGCCTTGGACTCAGCAATCCTTATGTTACTCATGTGGCCCACTGTTAGTCCTACATGTGACCACTGTTAGTAGTACATGTGGCCACTGTTAGCCCTACATGTGGCCACTGTTAGTCCTACATGTGACCACTGTTAGCTCTACATGTGGCCACTGTTAGTCCTACATGTGACGACTGTTAGTCCTACATGTGACCACTGTTAGCCTGCATGGGGCCACTGTTAGTCCTATGTGTGGCCACTGTTAGTCCTACATGTGACGACTGTTAGTCCTACATGTGACCACTGTTAGTCTTACATGGGCTCACTGTTAGTCCTACATGTGATCACTGTTAGTCCTACATGTGACCACTGTTAGTCCTACATGTGGCCACTGTTAGTCCTACATGTGGCCACTGTTAGTCCTCACAGATCATGGTCTCCAGTCTGCATGGTCTCTTTGTACCATATAAAGTTACCTTGCTTCTTTTGTGAATCTGTGTGAGCCCTTATTTTAAATTCTTTGAAGAAAAGGCCAAGGGACTAGAAACTTACTACCATTAATACTCCTCTTCAGCATGTCCCATGACGGATTTACTCAAATGATTCTTTAAACTAAATAAAACTCCATGTATGATGACTTCCAATCATTGACAAAATAAAATCCACACAAGTTTAGCCAATATTTAAATCCTCCTACAATCTTTTCCTCATCACATTTATGCATTCTTCTTTGACTTATGTGTAATTTCACCACTTATGCTGTGCTAAATTTGTTTCATTTGTATCTCATGCCAGAGAACAATTCTCACTCATCTATTCCCGCAACACCGTTTGAAAGTTTCTCTTTAGGTAAAAGGTTCATTTTGAGGCCCTTTTTCCAGTTCACTAGCTCATTTACTATTTGGACACTTTAGCGTTTGCAAAAATACAAATAAGGAAAAAATCATGGTATCCTTAGCCACCAAGAAAATGCAAATTAAAACCTCAGTCCAAATGGCTGTCATCAAGAAAACCAAGGGCAACCAATGCTGGTGAGGATTTGGAGAAAAGGAATCCTTTATTTGCTCCTGATGGCAATGTAAACTTTATGCAGCCACTGAGGAAACCAGGAAAGGAACACTCAAAAAGCTGAATGTGGGACTGAAATATGATGAGCTAAGCTACCAGGGGTTATATAAACAAGGAGCTTTAACATCAACTTATTGTACACTGATGTTTATTGCTGTACTCATCACAATAGCTAGGAAATGGAGCCAGCCAAGATGTCTATCAAAGAATAAACAAAATGTGGTACATACACACAATGGAATTTTGTGCAACCATAAAGAAAAGAAAGAGTGACATTTTCAGGAAAAATGGTGCAACTGAAAATCACTGCTAAATGAAATAAGCCAGACGTAAAGACAATACGGCATGTTTTCTCTCAAATATGGAACAACATTTAAAATAATCTGTAGGTATTTGTATTTGTATGTTTGTGTATAGGTGTATTTATGTATGTGTGTTTGTAGATCATGAAACTACAAAGAAGATCATGAGAGGGTGAATGAGAGCTTCAGGAAGGTAGAAAACCAAGAGAGTAATAGAGAGCATGCAATAGACACAGAAGGGAGAAGTAACTGGGGAAAGAAAGGGAGCCAGTTGGAGGAAGGGAAGGGATATGGCGGCGGAGGACTAATAAGAACAAAGTAGAATAGTGCACATATATGAAGACACCATGATGCAACTCATTACTGAAAGATTAATTCAAGTGTTTTTAAAATCACCATAGTAAAAAAAAAGGTCAAAGCTCCTTCTTTCCTCCTCTCATTCTACTTACTTACACAACACACTTTCCTTCAATGTATTTCCTTGTATTCTTGAATCATATTAGGCACTTTGGTTATGCCCTTCAATTTTCAAGGGAATCTAGCAACATGGCTATTCTTATTCTGTGTCATGAATAACAAGAACTGGCTGTAACCACCTTGCTCCACTGATGAACCTTGGCTTATCTAATGGCTGCAGGCCCACGGCAGGAAGCTTCCTGATGTAACATAATGTGAGGTGCAGGACTGTCGTCTGGAGACCAAATACTTCACGCAGATATAATCAAGTCTTTACATCTGACCAACAACTGCCAGGAAATACTAAGAATAGAGAATCTTGCTGAAATACGATGTAACAAAGAAACTGTGGAGCCAACATATGAAACGGGACTTCCTGTAAGACAATAGTCCTGATTTCAGTCAAATATTAATTTTCCTGAAGAAAAAGAGGCAGTGTTCTATATTAAGAAACATAGTGGATGGTATCACCAAACACAATGTTTACTCTTTGCTGGTGTCTCTGTTTGCCCATAGTCATAAAGCATATAGCAGCCACTGTAGTTCAAACTTATCTTGGTATGTTCCAAGCTGGAGAGATGTTCCTGCCCAGTCTGTATCCTCTTGGCACACACTGTTCTCAGACTGTCTGTGCTATAGGCTCTTGACTATCTGTGACAAAGGCTCCTGAGTACCACAGGACCTATCTGGGACCTTCTTTTGGTTTGTCCAAGTCCATAGGGAACTGGAGTAGCAGCCTTGAGGGTAGTTCTCAGCCTATGAAAGAAAGAGAGGGGGACTTTTTTTTGAGTAAACAGCACTGAGAAGTGGTGGGCCCCATTTCCCCAAAGGCTTCTGAGCTCACTTGCTAAATAAGCTACTAGGGCATCCTTTTCTTGGATTTCAAATTAAAATTATGATGTTGCTACTTTCCCTGAGCAGGTAAGACATGGCTATTGAAACCATGAAGTAGTTGCTATAGTGACCTACAGAAGCTAAGTCACCCCAAGGAAATAAGGAAACATCATCGCTATTGATTAGGTCTAATGGTCTTAGTAGTGAAGCTATTAACACTTCCTTGAGGCACAAGGTAGAAAGGGCATGAGATCCTCGCCTGAGATTCTTGTCTACTGAGCTGCAACAGTTTTGGGGAGTGCTAGGTCATGTAGGAAACAGAAGGTTAATAGGCAGTTAGAACTCTTTTGTAGTGCAACAGCCTGTCAGACATGCTGGAGGCGGGTCTTCCTGGCGCTAGAGTTGTCTTTCAGTCACACATGCTCCTGTAAGTAACCCCAAAAGCCTTATTGGCTTTCCAACCTGGACTTGTGCAGAACCTTTTTTTAATCAGCTGGTGCCCTCTCTATTTGAGTAGACATTTTAAAGACCTCTCCCCAGGAAAAGTCACACAACAGAAATAGTGTTAAGCCCACTCTGCTCACTAGCCATTACCTCATTTACCCACTCTGTGATGGACTGGGTAAGAGGCTCTGTGACATATTCATAGCAAGGTTTGGCAGCCACACATACCCTAGGCTCTCTCTGACTTCTTTATGTCATGATTGCTTGACTTGATTCAACTAATATTCTCATTGGTGAAAAGATGACATTCTCTTATTTATACTTTCAACTTACAGACTGGCACAGGTATGGGTGTGGTTCTGTTTCACGTTGTTTCTGGTATGTGACTTCCTCATGACCACCCATAAGACTACATAAGTCCAGCTAAGGATAAGTAACTCCGGGATAGAAGTAATGGTAACATGAATAAAGTTTTACATGACTGCTCTTTGCAGAATAGACAGACATATCTGTGTCTTTTCTCAACAGTAGAATTCATTGAATAATAGTAAATTCACAAGCTGTGTCCGTTTGGGTGGCTACAATTCACTAAAGAATCATGATTTCCCTTGAAAGCTGGCTCTTGGTCATCACAGATTCTTTTATTACAATCTTAATTATGAATTATCTATCTGTCTGCTTTACAGAATGGCCACAAAAGAGCTAAATAGGTCACAGGTTCAAAGAGGTCTTAACAGTGGCAGAGGCAGGGAGGGTGTGAGGTCCCAGTGACAGGCAAATGGATGGGTGATGGATAGATGGTTGGCAGGATGGCAATTTGAGGGACAAACATCAGGCGGAGCCAAGACGAGCACTCAGATGAGGCTCTATCCAGAACTCCTCCATCAATTTTAAACACACACACACACACACACACACACACACACACACCATGAAGTTAGGTGGCAGGGTGGAGGGACCATGACCATTAGAGTTTTAGATTTCCTTTTTAAAGGACTTATTTTTATTATTTTAAGTTATATATGTGTGTGTCTGTGTAGGGGTATGTGCACATGAGTATAGGTTCCCATGAAGACCAGTGGTATCAGATCTCTTGAAGCTGGACAAACAAATGCTTGTCAGTCACCTGATATGGGTGCTGGGAACCAAACTCAGGTGCTCTGCAATTTCAGTACACACTCTTAAATGTCGAGGCCTCTCTCAGGCCCTGAAATGGTTTTGTTAAAACTGGATCCGAGTTTAGAGAGACTCTGATATCAGACTCAAGTTTCCCAGGACAGAGGACCGCACCGGGGGCACATTGGTTAGCAATATGGACAGAATTATTTTTTAAGAGGAAAAGCACCCCTGAGAGCAGGAGTGAGCTAGTGATCTGAGAGGGGAAGGCCAAAAGGCATTGGAAACCGAGGTCCTTAGTCCTTCACAGGACATTTACAGAGTATCACCATTGCTGTTTTTACATTGCAAGGTTTTCTTGAGCATGTGCTGCTCCCTACATGAAGCCCAGAGGAGGAAGGGCTTCCAGTCTTTCTCTACCAACTGGCTTCTTTCATATGTTAATCTTGATGTTCCAGTCTCCAGTCACCCCTCCCTTCCTTCCAAGTTGCATGCCTATGGCTGTTGTTTTGTTCTAGTCTTGTTTAATATCCATATTGTTAAGGAGCATGGGTGCAGCTTTCCTGTCATTTCTAGGCACAGATCCTCACAGCAGATTTCCTTGTTCTCTGGCTCTTACAGTACTCACAACTCTACTTCCCTGATGTTCCCTACGTTTTAGGTGGAGGTGTTGTATTGTTGGGACCAGACATCTCATGAGCACTTGTTGTCTGCCTTTGGCCAGTTGGGGCTTTCCTGTAATAGCCTTTATCTGTTGCAAGCAGACTTTTTTTTTTGATGAGTGGTGAAGCTACACTGTGGATATAAAGATCAATACTCAGAATGCAGGTAGAAATTATGCTGGTTTAGTAAACAGTGCTTGTGTGTTCTCCTTTCAGATCCACAACCTCCCTAGCCGTGAGTAGCTGGCTATGTTTCCAGTATCCATTAGAGAGATGTTGGTTTCTATCAAGATATGAGAGCCACTATTTGTATCCTTAAGGGTGATTGTGTCATACTGGTCATTGTTGTTGCTCACAGGCAACAGAGTCAGACACGGCTACAAGTTGTTTCCCTCCCTTGGAAGCTTGCATAGCACCTTCTGGTATCCTGAAATTTAATCCTCAGGGGGAGACTTTCAGGTCAGATCCAGCACAGATCCTCTGTAGCCTTCCCTCACAATGTATGGTGTCTTCAGTCATAGGGACTTAATCTTCAACCCTCAGAGGCAACCAAGGGCAACAATAGGTTATATTATTTTGGGAATCTCTTGAACTCCCTTGACCAAAAACTCAAAAGGGGGTTTCTCATGCCTGATATTAGATTTTTCAATTAGATAGTCTATGACTCTTGGGAGAGCCTTGTCAGCCAAAATGGGGTAGCTTCATTTAAATAATATATGTATAACCATGTGCCTATTTCTATGTCTATGTCTGTATGTACATACAGATTCATATGTAATTTTAGAAATTCTTTTCTGTATTGAAATCAAGAATCTCTGTGCTGGATGTGGTGATGCATGCCTTTAATTCCAGCACTTGAGAGGTAAAGGATCTCTGAGTTTGAGGCCAGCCCAGTCTGCTTAGGGAGAGTTCAGGCTGCTCTATAAAAGGAGTTCCAGGCCAGTTAAGCATACTTAGTAATCTACCCTTGTGCATACAGCAGGAAAAGACAGGATATTATAATACTCACTGAATGATTTTTAAATAAGAAATTTACATAGAAATCCATGACTTATTTAACTTTTCCATAAAACTATTGTGAAATCAAAAATAAATATTCTAGGTTCGCTGTAGCTTTCGTTCTCTCCCCACTCTTGGAGTGCCCAGTGCAGTCACATTTCACTAGGCAAGCAGCTGCAAAGTTCCCTTAATGCTCTCCTGTAAATGGAAACTTCTCGTTCGTTTCCTGGCGACCCTGACAGGAATAATCAATCTCACAGAAGCTATGTTCACTACAACACTGTTTGACCAATGGTTCAGGTTTCTTATTAACTAACTCTTATATCTAAATTAGCCCATTTCTATTAATCTGTGTATTGCCACGAGACTGTGGCTTACCTCAGGTTCTGACCGGCGTCTTTCTCCTCTGGCAGCTACATGGCATCTCCTTGACTCTGCTTACTCTCTCTCTTTTTCCAGCCTGGCTTTACTCTCCTAAGCCATTGGCCAAAATGGCTTTATTCATTAACCAATAAAACAAAACTTACACAGAAGGACATCCCATATCATTCTCCCACTGTGGAAGAGGCTGTGTGCCTCTTTAACCAGCTCGTTAATATTAAAATGTGAATAACTGGTAAGACTTCCTTCCTTCACCTTTGAAAATTTACACTGTGGAATAGTGCTGTGTTCTGAGATGTCTCTGGGTGTTTAGTCAGCATCAGGCAGCTTAGAATTGTTGGACTGAACAAGTCGCTTTTACTTTTTAACTGTTTTTTTGAATTATTGATCTTATTTTTTGAGATTGTAAAATACATCATTTCTCCATCCCTTTCCTCCCTCCAAACTTTCTCATTTACTGTTCCTTGTTCCTTTTCAGATTTAGGGCTTTTTTTAACCAATAATTCCTATTACAAATATGTATGAGTTGATATAAATATATACTTCAAAATACATAAAACAATCTTCTCAGTCTATATAATGTTACTCAGATGTATGTTTTCAGAGATGGTCATTTGATACTGGATAACCAATTGGAGTGTTCTTCCTTGCGGAAGACTATTTCTCCTGTGCTCCATATTGTTTAGTTGCCCGTAGTTCTTTGTGCAGGGTTGAAACCTTGTGGATCTTCTCCTGTCCACATGAGCATGTCTGCTGTTGTCATGTTTAGGCAGTCATGTTGGTGAGACTTTCTGGGTACAGGTTCTGTCCTCACTGGTAGACAACCTCATTGTAGACTCCCTGATCCTCAGGCTCTTATGATCTTTTGCTCATCCACTGTGAAAATAGAGTCTTAGGTACAAGAGTTATGCTATAGATTTATCTGTTGAAACTGGGCTGCACAACTGTGCATTTAGATTGGTTGTGGCTTTCGGTAATGGTCTCTGTTCGTTGCAAAAAGAATTTCCTTGATGTAGGATGAAGAGTACACTTAGTTGTGGTTCTAAGGACAGAGATTTTGAATGTATTTAGTGATGCTGCTGGTTTAGTAAAGTGGCAGTTGTGGGTTCTCCTCCAAGAGCCATAACTTCCCCAGCCTTGGGTAATTGGCTAGGTTTCCAGTACCAGCTATGGTTTCCCTCTGGTAGAAGAGGTCTTAAGTTCAAATAGAGAACTGGGGGTTACCACCAAGGTATGCATGCCAATACTGCACCCTTAGTGTACCTGTGCCATGCTGGTTCACAGACACCATAGCTGCTGTTGGCTGCTGCCCTCGCTGAAAAGATCTCATGGTATCTTCTGGTATCATTGCAGAGGTGGGGGAGGTAGAGGAACAAGGGACAGGGAATAGTTAGGAAGGGACTTTAAATTTCTCCCTCCTGTTCTGCTTTGATTATATTTCTTATAAGCATTAATTATTTTTATAATATGAAAAAGCAGCTATATATCTTTATATGCAAAATGCTATGATATAGCATTGATCATTTTGAATTAGGCTTACAGTATCTTATGTGTAGCCTCATAACTTAATTTCTAACCTAAGATTTGTAATATTGAGCAATTTTAACCAGAGTTGGATATTATTCGTATCTTATTTATGCTCAGTAACAGAAAAGATAAAAGAAAGAGAAAAAACATCACAGGAAACTGATGTAAAATGTAAAAGGTCTTCAAAAGACACACAACACACACACACAACACACACACACACACACTATTTTTAGATGCTAGGTCCAGGAAATCCTGTCAGAATAGGTTCATATACTTCTAAGCTTCACTGGGATCAAAGCTTTGATGTCACTGTTCTCTTAAAAGAGTTTCATGTTTCTCAGAAGACAATGGAAGAAAAAGATTGCTTTTCCTCAAGGCCAGTAGCTATTGCATAATATTTTTCTCTAACCACTGTGGAATAAAGTGGGACCAAATTTCCTAATTTCCTTTCAATTGTCTGTATGTGGAAATGCATTGCAATTAGTGGAATGCGATCTATTAACAGGCAAATCAGTTCAATAACACACTAAGGTTCACACGTTTGCGACTGTATACAGCTCCCAGAGTTAATGTCAGTACTAAAATGAAGGAAGTTGGTCATTCTTCTATATTATACTTTCATTTAAGGGACTCATTCATGGATTCATTCAATATTCATTCATTATTGATGTGGATACATTTGCAAAACCTACGTGATGTACCCTTGATAAAGTCCTGGGAAACATGACCTCTGGATATTGCTAAACTCGTAGGAAACTTCTAAATAAAGCGTTCCTATCTCCGATGTTTGCCAAAATAATGAATCACAGTGGGCTGCTGTCCGTTCTAGCAGCTGGTGACGTGTGTTCACTTTCCCTAACGTTAGGGTGCGTGGCTGGAGTCTTTATCACCCAAACTCCTGCAGCTTTGTGGCACATAGCACAATTTATACATTACGGTTTTCTCAGGAAGACTGTGACGGACACTCATCACTGACTCAGTAAAAGCTTGTCAGACCATGAATAAAATACACACGGTCCCTACTCTGCCATTCTCTCTTTGACCTTTCTCTTAAAGCTTTGTCCAGGAAGATTTATTGAGGCATTGGCAGATGTGCTAAAAAGAATTTAGACTTCGAAGTGCGTCACCACCTTTCCTGCCCACACAAGTTTTCCTTTGTGCCTATTCATATTAATTGAACATGGGACTACTTACTGGAACATTTTATAAAAGTTAAACTTTACACATTAATTTGTAGAAATGTTTTAAGATACAAAAAAATCAAAGAACAAAATAAAAAAACCAAAGCAATACTTTATTCGACAGCCTTAAAATGGGCATAAATATTTTCTTTTAACCAAAAAAGACACTTTTACTTACTTATTATTTGCTTACTTTTTACTCAAGGTTAGTCCTAGAACTCATGGCAGAGTCTTGCCTCAGCCTCTATAGTAGATTACAAGTGTCAACTATTACAGATGGCTCCACATAGACAACTTTTCACCCTGCTTTCTTCATATCATATATTGGCAAGTTATTTATACTAGATTATAACAAAAGTTGTTTATACTAGACTATGATTAAAATCTAGACCTGACAGCAGATGCCTACATTCTCAGCACTCGCAGGGCATTGGGAGAGGAGTGTAGGGAGGGAGGGGGCAGGTAGGTGGGAAGAATAAGAACTCAGAGCCAGCTTTGACTTCTTAGCAGGTTTGAGGCAGCCTAAGCTACACAGACCCTGTTTCAACAAACATAAGACAGTAAAGCCAAACTCAATCAGAAAGCCTCATTGATTTTTTTCTCCATAAGATGCTACATCAATGCAAAGTCTATGTTCTGTTGCTGTTCCCCAGCCTCTGCTCCCCAGTCTGAGGCACTGCCAAGGAAAATTGAAGAATTCTTTCAGAACGTGATTCCTCAGTGTCCAAACTGCCCATCTTGTTTGTCGCACTGAAACAGGGTTTCCCATTTTCTAGTTACTCTCAGATTGAAAGGCTCATTGAGAATTTACCATGGGTAATGACAATCCCGAGCAAGGACATTTGAAGTTCTGCAGAGAAGTAGGCTCAAATGTTGCTTTACATTTCCAAAGCCTTTATCCAGCGTTGCGAGAAGCCTGCCATTTTGTGGAATCTGTATAAACAAATTAAAGAACCTTTCTTCTTTAGCTCCTTGTGAGATTAAGAATTTACTAAACCAGTAAAAGGGCTGTATTCCAGTTGTAGGGATTTGGGCTTAGAAACAAAGCATCTGAGAAGTTCTAAAGTCACGAAAGACAGAAGAATCCAATTCCATGCATTTTACATGAAATACCAAGTCAGTTCTTTACTTTCCATCACTGTAAAGCAACAGAGTGATGGTTTGAGAATGAGATGCCCTTTTGGTGATAGTGTGGTGATTCAGACATGAATGTCAACACAGAAACAGTTGGCCCAGTGGGATTCCCAGCACGACAGTTGTCTGGTATCCTACTCCACACTGGCAGCAGGGCATTCCCTTGCATCCTATATTTAAACTTGGCACCTGCTAGGAAATACCCTGGCAGGGTTTTGGAATCACATCACAGCTGCTAATTTCCATAACTTGTTTTAGTTACTAGACACTGCTGTCAGCTAGAGAGGGGAGGACCATATGGATGAACACTAGAGAATTTCAGAGAGATTTTACATGTCAGTCCACTTGGCTCAGATTAAATACGATTCACTTCTTCAGTCCTGTGCTATAAGCGTAGCTCTATGCAAACAGCCTAAAATAGAACACTCTTCATTGACAGTCTGTCAACAGAGCTCTCCTCCTATGGCAGAGATTTTCCGTTTTCCAGACACACACTGCTGAACAAGACAAATGATAGCCTTGCTTTCTTCAGTATATAATGAAGAACCAACTTCCTCCTTTTCCTACTAAACTAAGGTTGTAAAGTGGAAAATATGGGTCCTGGTGTGTTGATCTAGCAGAGGAGAAAAGCCAACATGTAGGGAAAAAAATAAAAAGGAAAACATTGGAATATGACAAAAGCATTGCAAAAATTGAAACCCAGCTCTAGGGAATAATACAGTGGCTATTGTATACTGACAGTTAAGATCTTTCTTTTCTTATTTTTTTTACGTTTGTGTGTGCAAGTGTGTGTGCATGTGTGCGCGCATGCGTATGTGTGTGCGTGTGTGTCCATATATGTGCAGGTATCCATGGAGGCCAGAGAGGATGTTAGACCCTTTTGAGAACTGAACTTGGGTCCTTTGGAAGAGCAGAGCAAGGGATAAGATTGTAGTTGGAAGCAGCATTCAGGACCAGTGTCCAACACTTGGTACTGCTGGGAAACTGCAGAAGGTGTGGTTGCTTGGTTACTATCAAGGATACTGTATAAATGGCTTTAAGGAGAGGCAAGTGCAGGGCAACTCAAAGTTTTTTAGGCCAAAGTGAGACATTCATGTTTATCCCAAATGTAAGAATGTGTGTTTAATTCCTCTGCCCCATGCCTGCTGGTTGCCAGGCCTTGTGCATAATTCTGAAATACACAGTTGTATCAGACATTTTATCTTAAAGGAGGTCCTAGTCTAAGGGGTGGCTCCTTTTAGCATCTTTTCTACTCTGAACAATTGCCAAGGGTGTGGATCTTTAGAGTTTCCTAACAAATTGTAGCTCTGTTGTCACTTTTGCTACTCACCTGAGCATCCCTGGAGCTCCCTGCACAACTTGTAGGCAGCTTGGCACATGGGAAAATCTCTTTTTTATTTATTTATTACTGCTTATCGGGGGGAGACCTGTGAATCTTGTTTCAGGAGCTTTCTGAGACTGTTCAGTTTTGTTTACTTCCTATGCCTTGTTTGTTTTGTTTACTTCGTGAGTCTTGTATATTTTATTTACTTACTAGTTTTACTGAGCCTTCCTCTAGGAGTGTATTTCAATTCAGAGGAGGCAACTGTACAATACTGTCATGAGCAGAATAGTCCCAGAGCTTTTCAAAATTTCCTCAACTCCTCTTCACTGCTAACCACAGGCAATCATGGATCAGTTCTCTGTTCCTTTAACTTTGACTTTTACAGAACTTGGACTTTTACAGAACTTGGACTTTTACAGGACTTTTACAGAACAGTCACATGGAATCATACATGTGACTGATGCAGTGTCTGGCTTCTTTCACTTAGAACACCATATTTGCCATGTTGTTGTGAGAATTGGTTCTTTGTTTCTTCCTAATACTGAATGGTATTCTCCAGAAGAGATATAGCATAGTTTCTTTATTTTTTTCCAGTATTGTTGATGATGAATAAAGCCACTATCAATATTCATGTGCAGTTTCCTATGAATATTTTTCACAGAAAAAGCTTAATAAGCATCTAAGAATGGGAATCCTTTGTATTATGATAAGTATTTGCTGATAATGTGTCAATCTCTTTTCTGAGGTTTTTATATTTTCACCAAGTTAATATGTGTTCTAGTTTATTCAATTCCTTGTGGTTCCTGATATTGTTATCTTTAGTTATTATTTTTTTTTAGCCATTTTAGCTATGTAGTATTTCTTTTTTTTTAACCTGTATTTCCATAGCCCTGTTGACCTATGATGCAGCTCTCACACAAGCTTACTTCTCACCTGGGGATGTGGTGAAATATCTGATCACATCTTTTGCTCATTTTTAAAAACTAGGTTGTTATTTTGCATTGAGATTTCATCACATATTCTAGATGTAAGATCTTTATTAGATAAATGTTTTGTAATGGTTTTGTACCAAAAGTCAGTTTGTGTTTTTCATAGTGTCTTTTAAAGAGTACAACATTATGAATTTTAGTAGTCTAATTTGTCAGTTTAGTTTGGTGGAATGCAATTTACAATTATAATTAGTTAGGGAATGTTTAAAACACTTTTTTAGCTTAAAACAATACTTGATTTTTAATTTTTTGAGACAGAATCTCATGTAGCCTTGATTGTTCTTAAACTTGCTATTTTGCCAAGGTCATTCTTCAACGCCCTGATCTTCCTGTCTTTGCCTTGCAAGCACTAAAATTTCAGGCATGCATCATTATATCTGGCTTAAAAATTTTGTTTGAATATGTGTGTGTGTGTGTGTGTGTGTGTGTGTGTGATCAACTTGCTCAGAGCACTATAGCTCATCTCTATCCTGTGATGTCTGTAGACTTAGCTGGAATGGCTTAATATGTTTGAGATCTGGCTGAGATGGCTCAACGGGGAATCTATGTTTTAGGACTCAAGTTTTCTTCCATATACTGTCTTTCCACAGGTCTCTTGTGTTGGGGCCACAAAGGTCCTTATACTCATAGAGAAGCACAAGAGAACTGGGAATGTTAATCATGCAGGGGTGTCTCCTCAGTGGAGGAGATAAAATCAAATACCTACATTCCATCCAGAAAGCTGAGAGTGGATTTTGTTAATGACCCAGTGACCTTTTTGCTATCTGTGGAGGTAGACCTCACCCATCTCTTACTATAGAGGCAGGCCTCACCCAAATTCCCCAGAGTGATTATCCCAGACTCTTCCCTCCCTAGACCATTCTTAGGGTAGATGTTCTTGTGGCCTGCTGACCTCTGTGCTGTCAGACACCACGCTGGATTCCAGGCCTTTTAGCTACAGAACCCACCCTCATGGTCACACGTACTCTGTAAAAGTCTCTATGTAGTCACACCATGAGCTTTATTGAACATCTGGAATTGGACTGATTGTACTGATTGTTCCCTGGAAGCCTTTTCCCAGCTTGTACTGTATTTTAAATATGCTAACAATGAGCTACCTGACATTAGACTCCCAAAGTCTGATCCAGGTTGATGAAGTCAATCTGCACCGGTTTCCATTCTTACCTCTTCAGGGTTTGCTTCCCTGTACTCTGCACAGACCTCCTCACTCTTGGACTTTCTCACAGCATTTTGTCTCAGACTAGTAAAGTCTTCTACTGATAGCCAATTTTCAGCTAGCATTTTTTTCTTTTTATTGATTTTATTGAGCTCTACATTTTTCTCTGCTCTCCTCCCTTCTTCTCCTGTCCCCTTCAACCCCCTCCCATGGTCCCCATACTCTCAATTTACCCAGGAGATCTTGTCTTTTTCTACTTCCCATGTAGATTAGAT
>LOJH01043578.1:0-13966 GCA_001685095.1 Ellobius talpinus
TCAGGGTTCCCAGCCCTGTGGAATGTCCAAGGACCTCCCCCCTCCATTGAGGTCCAGGAACACGAGCATCCAAACACACTAGGCCCCCACACAGCCAGTACACGAAGTAGAATCAAAGCCCAGATCCATTGGGAGAGCTGGCTGGGAGGCCAAGAACGACTTTATTTTAATTAGGACTTTTTAAAATGGACTTTTACTTTTAGAATTATCAAATGTGAATCCTTTAATGTAATACACAAATTATATCATCTCTCAATTACTCACAGGAACAAGCAGAGAAGTTGCACAGGCATTCCAGGAAAGAAGAGGACCCAAAGACAATTATAATTGACTTTTGTATAGACAACACGTGTTTCCAGTCAGTAAGGCCTTCTTAATTGTGCTTTTTCTTCTAGTTTCAAGTAAAATCAGTTTCCACCTATTGAACGTACACCATGAAAGAAGAGGAATGCATTCTATTTATGATAAAAAGGATAAGTGGGGTATATTTTAGATCTATTGATACGTTCTTTAAGACAAGTAACCATTAATAAAGAAATACCATAGCCATCTTTAATCATGAGGGTCTTTGTAGTCACATCTTAAAATGTTTCTTAAGTAATTATAAGACTACAAGTAATAAAATGCTGAATTATTTCAGGAACACTTTTTCATTTATTTTATTAAATTATTTAATATTATCATAAAACAGTTCTATCCCACCTTTTTTTTTAACAAAGATGCATTTTAAACTCAATAAATATCTCCATTATTTCTTGTCTGTGGTACTTTGTAACAAGGCCAATGAACAGTCAAGATACAGCAGAAAAGCAAATGCAACCCAAAGCAATATTATTTTATTATGTTCAAAAGACCACTTTTAATACAACTCTGTTCTTTGGAATCAGTTCCAACAAATGCAATTTTCTTCAGGGCTATTGTTCAGAATGATGACCCACATATATACACATACGGCCACCTGAGAGGGGAATCCAGGAAAATTTGAACATACTCCCACAGAAATAGCATTAGATGAATAGAGCCTTTTATCATCTTATCTGTACTCCTACCAAAATGAAAAGGCCAAACATCTCTGAAAATTTGTTGAGCAGTCCCACATTCATTGCAAACCTCCACAAGAGATGTTTAACAGGACCACTATATACTACAAACTTGTGATTGCAAACAAGTCAACGACTTACATTATGAACAGTATCACCACAAAACAGTAAACTTCATGATATAAATGTCAGCATGACATGATGTATTGGTGTGCCACCCCCAAATATTATTCCTTAGATGTTGTTGCAGAAAATGTTCACTTCAGCAAAATATATACAGACTTCTGACCTTTGAAATTTAACATACCACAGGGGACACTACCAAGTAACGAGGAAAAAGAATTAACAAACTCTGGATTAGAAACTCCAGTACTAAAAAGGCATTAAATAAATGAAATGGCTCAGGGTTTTGGTGAGTTACACGTTTTGGAGACTCCGTATGAGATCTGAAACATAACTCATTATAGCTCTGGGCACTAATAAGTTACAAGACACTCACATGTATGAGATAAACCCCATAACTTACAGGGGCCTATATCATTCCTTCATTATATCTAGGGACATGTGGAATAGCTGAAATTCAGCTCAAAACCCCAAAGTTCAGTAATAAAAGTGAATAGATCAGCACATCTATTGATTTTGCTGTCTTTTTTGTGCTTTTTGTTATACCATTCTCCTTTAGCATCTGAAAGATTTCAGCATTTTTCTTCTGAGCCCCTTCCATGTTGGCATTTTAGGTATGCTGGCACACATCAAAATAAACTAGCTTTCTGCTTCTCTCTCCTCTCAAGAGTAATTATTTCCGTCCATCAAGTCTTAGGCAGTTTCTTCTCATAGTAAACAAAATGTATTGCCTCATTTCCAAGGCGGAACATTGGCAACAAATTCAGTATCATCATGTACTGTGATAAAATGAATAGAACTACGAGAAAAATGCAGTGTATTTTAATAACGGCATTAAGGCCAAATTTCTTTGAATACTGAAAAACTTAAGAAGCAGGTGAATAGAAAACAAAGTGAAAGTGACCTGTACTGGTGTTTGAGAGGAATCAGGTAGATGTTTGATTCCTGTTGGAACTAGAAGGGCATCAGGGAGGAGGAAGATTGTTCACATTTCCCCCCGTTGGGTTTATCATAGCTACCAGTATAGCACAAGACGTTTTGAACCCACTTTCCAGAGGCTAGTGCTCTTATCCATGCCCATTGTTTAGATAGCTGCTCAGGATGCAGTCGTTTCAAGGTAGACATTGGTAGAGGGAGTGTTGAAACCAGGCTGACCTGGGATAACTATGTTGCAGTTAGCTGACAGCTGTACAATGCTGGAGCACAGTAGGGGACAACGGCTAACAATTATTTGTTTAATGTTTCATCTAGAACAAACAGCTCTGAATTTTTCATTGTAAAGAGATGAGGTATGTTGGAACTGCTGCAGATTTGGTACAAATCATCATTGCATCATAACACCACATTCTATGGCCTTATATTTTGGCTATTAAATAAAAAGAACAGACACTAGGGGCAAAATTGCCAAAATGTAAATTGCCAAACTTTAACCATTTAATAATGTTTACCTATTTCATTGCTTAAGTACTTTTTATGTCTCAGGAATTGTTAACAATACCAGAGACATTATCTTCACGAAGATTTCTTTCATTTTCAGTAATCTTCATACATGTAAAGGTTGATAATAATGGGAAAAACTCTGCAATGAAGAATATTAGGAAGCACAGGAGTGGCACAGTGGCAGTCGGTCTTATTTTAAGTCTGTTCCCTATGTCTAAGTGGTAGTGGTAGTCACTTGCACTGTCATACACAGCCTGGTTTGGTCAATAAAGTATATGATCATGCCGATTTGTTAATCAGTATGCCATGCCACAAGCAAACACTGAAAGTCCCTACTTACCTCAATTCACTACTTTCATTTCACGTTATCAATTTTGGCTATCAATTAATATTTAATCACTCTCAGTCAGGTAATCCAGCATTGAGTGTTATTTGGGGCATGTTTCATTAGTTTGACCAGGATCAGGATAGTGTCATAGGCATTTAGAAATGGCAGCCTGAAAATAAGAAAGATCATTACAACTCTTAATCAAACAGCCAGACTTCATTGTAGTTCTGAGGGGAAGACACAGACTAATCTTATCACTTGTACTTATCCAGCCACGGCTCGTAGGAAGGTTTATGTGCTGCTACAGATAATGGAGAAGCTGATCTAATTGAAATCCTGGTGTTTAATAAAAACTGCAGCCAAATAACATAAGATCTCGTAGCAACATCTATTCTGCCTCCTCACAAGCAGCCGGACATCCTATTCTGAGTTCTCCTGCAATGCAACATTAATATACTTCATTAATATATGGTGTTGGCACACAATAAATCATACTTCAACGAAAAGAAAGTTTCTGTCACAAAAATTATGATAATATTTATATATGTTATAATATTTGAAAGAGAGCCTCTTGTTTAATTGATGATTTAATTTCCATAACAGATCACTGACAAGGAGGTGGGTGTGGCCTCAGTTTAATATAATAAGAAGGAAGAATGCCATGCCCAGATTTATATGGTGTTAGACATTCTCCAGATTTACTCATTGATTTTCAGTGTTCAATAAGGATTTGCTTTCAATTGTGTGTTACAATTATTGTCACAAAAATAAATCATTCCTTTATTTTAAAAATTCCATTAGTGCCACATTTTCTTTGTTTATAAAAACTAAATTGGGGCAGTGATGTGGCTTAAAAATATTTTATTTTTTGGATCTTAAATGAGATGGCTTCTAACATTACTAATAAACTACAAAAATATAAATTTTTCTCACACAATTGCCTATGAACATGCCATTTTTCTCACTTGGAAGTCTGTCTCCATGGAATCTTTTTATCTAAATATTTCCTTTTATTTCTTTCTCTTTCAAATCAAATATTCATTCTTCAGACTAGAATACAAAAGAAGACCCTTACCCAACCCATCAGGACAGTTCTCCAGTATCTTCTATAGCACTCACATTCTTGCTTCATCAGATTTTGCCTTTCTCACAACAAGATACAGTGTTTTTAAAGAAAATAGATTTTTGTCATTCATGTCTTCCTACCTTGCATTAAATCAAAGTATAATTTTCATTCTCCTTTGTCGAAGTGTCACATTCTGTATACCAGGATGCTTTAAAACTTGAAACAATCCCACTGCCTAAACCAGCGTCTGCAGGAACCACCAGGCTAAAACACAATTTATGAGAAACATAATAAATTAAAACTGCTATAAAAAATACTAGGCGATAAGGTAGCAATTTGTTTGGCACTGAAACTGAAAATATAAACAAATTGTTGGTGGTAAACCTGGGTCTTAGAATAAAATAATAAAAAATTCTTATTTAAAGGAGAGTCTAGAGAGATAAATGCAAGCTAGTATGTAGTAATTTGCTAAAAAGAAAGGATCTTTAAATTTTTTACAGTAACAAAGATATCCTTTCTTTGTGCATATCACTTTGGAATAAGACAGAACTTCTTAGTCTCCAGACAAGTGTTTAAAAAACCATCTGAAAACACACTAGGACAATGCATACTCTGTCATTACAGAATTGACTTCTCACTTCTTGTCTTCACTCAGTGTAGTGTACTACTTAATCTTGATTTCTTTTTTGTTTTAACACAAACATTATAGCCACCCAGTTATCCCTACTGGCTTAAATCAGAAACACAGATGCAACTGCTTCCATGACACTTAAATAAATGAGATACAATATTGGTAAGAAAAATATCTAGACAATATGATGAATTATTTTATAATTCTTCAGTTAAAAGGAATAATTTATTCTCTTAATAATTTCTTTATTGCCTTTGGGCTGTTTGAATTTGGGTGAGAACTATTGCCGATTACCTTTCTTTCCCTCCTACATGTTTCCAGCCCACTGACTGACAGATGTAAATTTCTTCACAAATGTCAGACAATATAAGACTGCTAAGTGGCTACAAATTGTGGGCCTTCGTTTATAATGCAACAGACAGAAAAGGTGAAAGAATGCTGTTTCTATTAGAAATAACTTTACTGCTTCTTACAGATGAGTAAAATAGAGATTTAGAATAAACAAAACATTTTCAACACAAAAATAACATGCATTATTGAATAGTATGTATAATAATATGTGTGTGCATGTGTGTGTGGTTTGAAACTGGAATTTGAAATGAGTTGTATACATTGTACTGCGTCTGAGAAATAAATGCAAAGAAAAATAATTTCATTTGGTCATCTCAGTCCTTCTTCCATGAATTCACTTCAGGCAGTAGAAGACCTTTGTAATGTATTTTGCTACTCTTTAAAGTTTTTGACTATAACCCATGTGATGATGACTGCTATACCCTTATGTGTATTGGTGTATAGACATGACTTTAAAAGGCCTGTTCAAATGTGGCAAACATGTGTGGGTCTGGCCTCCCCCCCCTCAGTAGATTAGTTCCTGATCATCTTTGGGATGAATTACATCTTTACACATTTTAACTTCCTTCTGCATCCTTTCTTTTCAAGATTCAGAATTAGTAGTGGTCCTTTACTCCTATCATTCTGGAATGTGCGAAATACCTTAGACCTAGAAATATGGGAGATGCTGACACTTATAACTAAGAAAGAATATTATGCTTATTCTTATTTACAATTGGAATGGATTCTAGATAATATTTTAATCTCTCCATGAAAAATCTGGAAAATATATATGACTGATTACACTGCTATTTTCATAGATGTCCAAAATACTAAAAATAACTAACAATTATTTTCCTCTTTAAAGACATATTATTGACTATTGATTTTTCCTCCTGAATAGCTCTCTGGATCATCTTAGATGTTCTTAAAGTGTCGGTAAGATTAGGGAACCCGAATTAACACTTACCACAGTGGCTGTCCACCTACCTCAGAGCTTGTAGATGTCTTTTTTGTGATCCATGATGAACAACTCAGGAGAAACTAAGATAAAGCACCACAATGAAACCACCTCCAAATTACAGACATGGTTTACAGGCTCCTTATCATACGTAGTTCGAAAATATCGATTTTTCACCTTCTACTGACATGGCCATTGCTTTTTCTAGCACAGTAGTCAGTTACTCCTTTGATAGTCATTGACTTTTATAACATATTTTTTTTAAAAATTTCTTGATAAATTTATTATTATTAATTGGTGATAACAATTATTCTACTGCAATTACCCATTAATGAGATGCTAAACTGGTTATGACTAGTTATACAATACAGGAGATATATTTATTTTTGTTAGTCACTTGAAAAGTAAGGTGGTCTTACATTTGTATTTACCTCATATAATTTATTTCACAAAAGAAGATTGTGTATTTACATAGATTTCATTAAGGAATATAAAGGAAAATTTACCTCCTAGTTACACTACACAGAGTTTCTCTTGTGATAGCTTCATAGATTTTAGCATAATTTCTTGTCTATGTATTGAAGTTAGTGAAACCATGAACCACTCTAAATACTATATGGTTATTTTTGTAGCGAATATACAAAATTTTGTCTATTGGTTCTTTATATGTTAGATGGAGAGTTATGGAAAGCCCTATTTTATTTTTTAATTTCTTCAACTCAGATAAAATCATATTATTTGTTGAGGCCTATAAAATTAAGGTCTTGAGAAAATGTGATTGGGTGTGCCCACTGTCTGGAAGCCAGGCTCATCTGGAAGACTGACTCAGAACAATCGGTCATAGAAGTCTGCTCTCAATTTCCTCCAATGTAAAACTATTTTGGGGAATCACTTATTGGTAATTACATGTTTAATTACATCACAATACTGTATATTTTAAATCTTTGCAAAGCTCTTCCGAGTCAGTCATTTCCAGTATTTGTAATTTCAATTAATTATAAAACATAAAACCTTAAAATATTTGGTGTTTCTTTATGCATTGTTGTGACATCCATGCATCATTTATCATCCTTCCAAAAAGTTAATCACGATTAAATTGACAATTATTGAGCATCTGCTATGTACTTGATTTTGTACACATTGTTGAAATAAAAATATAATAATGCTTTATTAAGGAATTCCATACAATACACAATTATTTAATCAATGCTATTCACTATGAACTGAGAAAGACATTAGCACTCAAATGACTAAGAGGATTCTTGAACATAAACACATAAGAATTACATTAATGCACGGCATACACTGTGTGCTTTGAGCTCTATAGACAAACCTTAGAAAGAGTGAATGACTCTCAAGTGTTTGACAAAGATTTATAATATAGAGTATTTAGATGTAAGTACATCGGATATGTGATTACCAATAGATTGTCATACTCATGTACATAGTATCCAATCCTATCTCCCAAAAATTTGCAAAAACTACTGAGTCAGTCATTTGAATATCACTTGCTGTTTGCAAAACAAAGGCATAAATATGTACATAGACGTTTTCATAATGAGTTATAAATGGTGCAAGAAAATGAAAATGCTCTGAAAACTGAGGGTGGGGCCAGTTTACCGTGAACTTGGACCATAAGGAATAATTCAGTATAAGAGTTGACATATGAACCTGATCTTGTAGAATTACAAGCCAATATTTTTGAAAAGTTGATCTTGTATAACAACATAGGACAACTTAGTGTTTGCAATGCCTTTCTAGTCCGTGTTAGTTCAAATAAAGGGTTTCTGTAAAGAACAGTAATTATGTATGTGGAGAAGTATGGAAGGTATATATAGTGAAGAAACCTTGCCAGCGACAGCTACTCTAAGATTTTCAGCTGCACATTGTCAGCTACAAACCTCCTCAGTTTGGAATCGCACAACACTGCTCTCCCTTCCCTACTGAGGCATTGGGGATTTCTCTTGCTTTTCTCTTTTCAAATTATTTCCCCTGGGTTACTTCCTTGATTACCCAAGCCAGTAGTAACTCTTGGAGTAAATAAAAGAAAAAACATTTTCAAAAAAAAGTGTATGGTCTCTTGTGAATAATTGTCATTTCAATAAATCATCATATCAATAGTTGTGTGGGTCTTTGGGTCTCTTTTTCAGAGGCCCTTCATAGTATATAATAATACTTTCATATTAGAATACTTTTGAGTGAATGAATAAAACTTAGATGTAGAGATTGAATAAAACTCATCACAAATAAAGTATACTTGTGTGAATTTATGCTCAAGACTGACTTTTAATTTCATCATCAAAACTCTATTTCCCGTACAATTTCCCTTTGCTAATAATTGACTAGAAAGAGAGTGAGAGCCGATTACTTTTAGATCATATTCACAGAATATTTGGAATGCTTCCTTAATTTATTAGGCATCTATTTTAACTTACTTCCTGGGTGAATAATCTCATTATATTGAAGGTGCTTTAGTGCAGTCTTTTGTTAATCTAATTTGTTTTCTGGTCCTGGATTTACATTTTTTGTCTTTGTTTTTGACATAATCTCTATGTATACGCATTAATAAAATGAAAATGCTAAAGTATTCCATAATTTCATTTGTATATTTTTTGTGAGAATTTAAAAATTGGTTCTTCATATTCTAATGAACTACACATTTTAAAACCACTATTCATGAAGGATTAAACATGATAAATAACTACTTATGGATTGCAAAGAAAAATAAATACAGAAAATGCCTGTAATTCTTTAAGATTTGTTCACAAAACACAAGTTGATTTTGAATATAAAAGCAGAACCCATAACTAAAAGAGTATTAAGACAATAAGAACATTACATAAGAAATTAAAAAAATTGCTATCTATATGAAATGTGAGATTCTTTGGACTTCATTGGCTGTAATAACAAAGATTGACATATTTTATACAGAAAGAACAACAAGATTTTTTTAAACTAAGGTTATGTCTCAATTTAAATATGTGTAGAGTATAGAGAAAACTCAGTAAATAGTTATTCCAAATATAGATGGATATTTCTTATGCCTTTTAATCATGAGAACATTCTAGAAACACTAACATTTTTAGAAATACAGTAAAGAAGAAAGTAGTCATTTCTATGAAATCCCAGTCAATAATATAACATAGAGAATGTATTCAAGTTGCAAAATTTATTGCAAAAACAAATTTTGCTATGACTTTATTTCTTGTACTTTTCTGAAGGTGCCTAGAAATAGAATATAGTTATTTTCTTGACATTTGCTCATGAGTCTAGTTTATTTTTGGGGAGTTCTAAGGTAAAATATTTACAATGGAGAATTATTTTTATTTTTATAAGAACATGGCATCATTGTCTAAATGCTGACTGTTATGTGTGCAGCCTTAGATAAAGCATGCAGGCTTCATTTCCTGAAGCAGGTGAGTTTAATATAACTTATTAAAAAGATAAAAAAACAGATCTGTTAACTTCCAATCTTTCAAGTTTCTCTGTTTGACTGTTTGTGATGATGCATACAAAAGCAAGAAATCACTACAAATTACTAAAGCAGATTAAAAAAATAATATTCAAGCTGCTCAGAAGTAGTAATTCCTGGCTGCAAAGAAAAGCAAGAAAAAGATATAAAAATCAAAGCCAAAATTAGACAATTATAAATGCTTTAGAAAGGCTTTACCTACCCAAGTCAAATGGTGATTCTAACACGGGCATTGATATGGGCCAATTACATGAGGCCATTTCGGAATGCTGTTTTTCACCATGTTCCTTCAATTCTTCAGAGTCTGCGGTTATGACCAACATCAGATACTATTAAGGAGTCTTCAAGCGTGTAAAATAATATGATTTCACAATGATTACATATTCACTCTACAGCTGGCTGAGTTTTTACATCTCCATTTGTCATTGACGATTGTGTCCAATTAAATGATTAGCTTTTAAAAACTGCTGCACATTATGAGAGTGAACTTGTGTTCCATTGCACTGAGTGATGCAGAAACAAACTCATTACAGCATGTAATTCACCCATATTAAATAACAAACAGATGGCTGCTGTAAATGAGAGCTCCTTTTTCTCTTCAAAAGTGCCAGGAAAAAGGTGTTTTTATTTATCTTTGTTTCCAGCTTCTTTCTGTTTTCTTGACAAGTGGGCAGCTGGTTGCTGAGGTTTTCAATTGGTGCAGAAGAATGAAAAGCCTGTTTCCATTAATTTCCCCATAAAATAAGTCTTTGAATCATTTCTGTTATAAATGCAAGTGCAGTAGCAAGCTGCTGCTTGATTAATTCACTTATTATGAAGATTTCATCTTTTATAAGAGGGCCTGCAGGTAATTTATCTTGTTTAGTAAGATTAGAAAAATGTAATTATCTTGATACCTTTGGACCCCTCTCATTTTAATTGTGTTCCCATAAATTTCAAACATAAAGATGGGATTTTTTTTCCTCACAAATGTTCCAACATGTGGTCAAAAAATGTGCTGTAATATCTGCATAAAAATTTGTCAAGTAAAATACATTAAGACTGTGCTAATACAGGAGTGCATACAAATAATGTCAGCCACAACTATAGTAGTTGTGCACAAATAAATATCTGTATTTTCTGAGCCCTAGTCATCTAACAGCTGGGGTGAGGTAATGGGAATTGGGATTTGTTAAAAAGATTTTTTAATTATCATGCATAAATGACACAAGGGAAATGAAGAAATCTGTCTTATTTATACTAATAAAATTAAATTTTTGTTTGTCCTGAAATGTTCCAAAATCATATGGATTAACTACAAAGTTCTATTTCATGGATATTTTCTTATTGCTTTCACAACAACTTATGGCACTTATGAGAAAATCAGATGATTTTATATTGATAATGTGATTTTAACTTTTTTAAATCCCATCTCTTGTAAAATTAAAGAATAGACATTGGAAAATTCAGTCTCACAGTTTTGGATTCTCTTTTTGAGAGAAATATTTTTTAAATCGTTAGAATTAGTACAATCAAATATTTTATCTTAAATAAAATAAATAACCAGTGTTTATTATGATCTTCACACACTATTATCACCCAAATTTCACAAAGCACAAATATCAGCGATAGTTCCCTAAAGATCTACACATCTGGATTAATTCACTGACCTGACAAATTGTTGCAGAGTTAGCAAAGACTATGTTATGTTGCGTTTTCAGTAAACGTGGAGTGAGAGCTTAGAATTCCCCTCCAGTCTCGCCCTTTATTATTGAAGCCTCCTTCAGTGACCTTCACCTGCATGTCTTCTGCTACTTGTCTTGGTGCCATTTTATAGCATAAATTAGAAAATCGTGTGTGGGATATCTGGAACAATTTTGCTCACAGCTTTTCGTAGATTCGTTTTTAAATAATATACACATAAATAAAAGAACATCTGAATTTCCACCTTAAATTATAAATAACATTTTGTAAAAGCATAAATGATTTATTTTTTCAAATGAAAATGAAAGAATGGGCTACACTAGTTGTTTGATTACAGGACAAAATCAAATGCAGTTTTGAGAATTGCCCAAGGGAAAAGTGCATCCCTAAGAAATTGAACTGAACTAAGCCCACTACCTCACAAACTAAGTAACTGTGATTCTGATATCCAGGACAGTACAACTGCCTCTGTACTCAAGACAAAGCAGTCAACTTAAGCTTCTGCTCTTATTGATAAAAAGATCAAGAAGCAA
The DNA here is from genome assembly GCA_001685095.1 of Ellobius talpinus. Lineage (NCBI taxonomy): Eukaryota > Metazoa > Chordata > Mammalia > Rodentia > Cricetidae > Ellobius > Ellobius talpinus. The sequence goes on from LOJH01043578.1 coordinate 11,608, forward strand.
AACAACAAAACTAGTGTGCTGAAATTCAGTCTATACTTTATTTCTTATTCAGAGGGCTATCTGTTGTCATTCCTTTCCAATTTCAATATGGCATCATCCAGGCAACATGATATCCTTATCTTGAAATATAATTTAAAGTAAAAAAAGATTTTAATTCTTTAAATTTGAATGGATTTTATTGGTTACTGATTTCAAACACAAATACACATCTCAAATTCAAATTTTCCATAACGTACCACAGACATGCATGTCTTCATTACTTAATGACAGGAACAGAAAAAAAAAGCAACAATTTCTTTCCTTCAATTCATTATTTAATCTTTCTATTGCAATGGAGTGAGCTACCTGAAAAAATGGTGGCTCAAATCAATAGTATTTTATTCTTTCTGATGTCTGCACATGGTGAATTGTTCTGCTTTCTTTAAGGGGAATCAGCCTAGTGTCTGATGTCAACTAGTGGTCCAAACTGGTTTAATTACAAGACTGTAAATGCACGCTCCTAGACACTTGATTACACTGAGCTTTTACATATACATTTCAGCTTCCACTTAAAAGAAACTTTTAAAATGAAGAGAATTCTAGCCTTGTTTAAGAATCCAAGAGTAAAATCTACAAGACCATGTCAACATGTGACATTAAAATATTAGCTTCCCACACTGGTTAAAGCAATGTCAGACAGGAATCAAGAGAAAGCACTATACAGAAGCATAAAAAGTGGGAGATACTTTTCAAAGGAGCCACCAAAATAAACCCCATCATATATGGTTAACAACAGCAAAAAGAACATAACCTTGCCATGTTTGTAGGAAGATGTCAGTCTCTGTTGTACTCGAGGTAAAGGGACTCCCTATATGAGTCCAAACAAAAACCAACATGAAAATGTGAACCAAAACTGTAGTGAAATATAAATTTATATGATTCTATGATGAGATTTATCTCACTCTGCTTCATAAGTAGGTACCACTCCATATTTTACAATGACTATAATCAAAAACAAAGGAGGCTGCAAATAATGGAAAAGTGGTTTAGGAAATGAGTGAACATATACAAAGTACATACAACTAACATCAATTTTAATAAATGTTGTAATTGTGAACAATATTATGGAGGGTTATAAAAAGAGATCATATGAAGCAGGAATCACTCTGTAGTAAAGGTTTTTGCTTCCCAGGCTTATTGCAGCATTATTCAAAATAAATAAAATATGAAGAGAATGCAAATATATCCCCATAAATAATGAAGAAATTGTGAGATACACACATATATACACACATACACTCACATTAAGAGACAGTAATTAGCGTTTTAAAACGAGGAAAGTCTATGTGATGCAGTTGTATAGTCTTGTAGTCAAGCACATAGCTAGGGATGAGAGCACCACAAGTTATAGGTTATATTGTGGTACATTGTGAGTTAAAGTACAGCTGGGGCACATAGCCAGTCTCTATTTTGACAAAATAAAACTAAAGAGCAGTGCACTTGGTGAAATAGCTCAAGGCACCGAGCCAAGTGTAATACATAATCTCATTAATATGTGGCATCTAAAAACAGATGCACATCTCCAAATATGTGAAACATAGCATAGAAAGATGGTTACTGTTGTGAGATAATTGAGTAGAGAAATTCAAAGTTCACCATTTTCAGTTATGTACAATAATATATTTAAGAATGAATAAAGAATACTTTTCAAATGGATATTGTGGCAAATCTTGATTGTTGAGGCATGACGCTTGGTATATCTGTGAGGGCATTTTATAAACATTTGCATCATGATGGCTCTAAACTAATGAACTTTTCCTCTATCTGCATTGGTTAATTTAAATTAATATCTTTCAGAAAATACAAAAAAGATATAAAAATAGAAGACAGTCCTTTACCACCACAAGTAAGAGAAACAAAATGTAAGGAACTCAAAATCACTTGAGAAATAGTGTCTTATCAATGGTGAATATAGAAAAGAATCCCATATAGGTTTACATAAAGATATTACATAGAAATGAAAATAAATTAGCTAAGATAAGATATGAAATAGTAGTTATGAAGAATCCTAAGGCGATAGAACAATAACAATGTCAAGTATAAGACAAATTATTAACTGAGAATCTCTAAAATTGAACAAAATATTGAAGCAAACCCCCTACAATGCAATCACTTTGATAATGTAGGATCATAGCATAGAAATAGTCCCACTTTGGGCATCATATGAAAACTGTGGGCTTCTAATACTTCCATGGATGATTCATATCCATACACATACAGGCAACACTAACTTGTAGTGAAAGGGGAGCGCAGGCCTGCTTTTTGTTCCGCCTGGCTCCCGCATGGCTAGCTTATACCCCGAAATAACAACACACAAATT
>LOJH01043579.1:0-13966 GCA_001685095.1 Ellobius talpinus
GTAAAATTACATATAACAAAACAGTTATCAATCAAGAATTACAGTTACAATATTGCTCTCCGCCTTATCACTACAGTATGTGAAATGTGTGTGTGCACCGATAGGTGCTTATCATTTTTCTGTGTTTATGGCAGGCATTCGGTCGTCACATTAGATAACCCTAACAGCAGACTGCTTGCCCTCTCCGAGTCGACTTCACTTCCCTGACTCAGCCTAAGATGGTCAGAAGCTCAGCACTGCTCTCAGGAGACAGACAGACTTGATTTGTAGTGGATATTTCCTGTTAGTCACCGTCCTATGAGCTTTGTATATGCAATAAGAAACTGTCTTCTGAATGTGCTTTTTTGTGAATACTGTCTCCTATGAAAGCTTTCCGAGTGGGAACATGCCTGATCTTGTTAAGCCTTCCTGAATGGAACTCTCAGTCCTTTATCAAACCAGCAGTGACTCCCCTGGAACTCAGGGTACTGAACTCTACCTGGATGATTGCTGTCTTTAATTGAGTTCTTTAGAAATATCCTGATGGGAAAAGAGAAATCTAGCCTCACCTTTTGTATCCTTCATCTTTATTTTATTAACTTGCTTTTTTTTCCCTCCCTGTGCTAGTTTTTGCTTAAATGTTTGTTCAACAGTCTGGTAGTCAGCAATTAGAGCAGACTCAAGGAAACACTTCTCTTTAATCCTTTTATATATAGAGGTCTTTCTTTTTGTGCCCTGCAACATTTTAATTACAAGAGATAATTTCACATTATCATGTCCAAAACTTTTTTTGCTTGTTTGTGTGTCTCACCGAGTGACATCTAATTGCTAACGTTATCTAGGCTTATCTTGTTGACTGAGACACTGCAAAACCAGAACCTGTTGGCTTGATATAAGATCTTCGTATAATTATATTCACACTTCTGTTACAATACAGATGTGTCATATGCATGCATGGAAGTGTCCAGATAAACCCATTACTTTATATATTTAATATAAGTTAATAAAAATAGGAGATATGTTGCATATTACTGACGTGTAACATTTTTATTCATAAGATTTTTATATGTTGGTTGGGGAGAGGTATGTGGAAGCCAGATGAGAATCTCAGGGGTCCTTCCTTCGGGACCATCCACCTTGTGTTATGAGATGGTATATTTCTCTAGCCTACACTTGGTAAGTAGGCCAGGCAGGCTGGTCACTGAACCTCAGGAATCTACATGTTTCTGCCTCCCCAGTGCTGAAACAGGAAGCATTGCCACACCGGACTCTGCCCTCCTCATAAATATGTGAAAATGAACTATAATTACAACATTTTCCCTCTTCCTCTTCTTCCCTACAACTCATCCAATGTACCCCTTTTGATCTCTCTCAGATTATGGCCTTTATGTCTTTAATTAGGTATCTATTTTCCTAAATATATAAATACAATCTGTATAAGCTTGCTTATATGTATGATTTCAAGACTGACTGCTTGGTATTAGATAACTAGTTTATGTGACTCTTTCCTAGGGAGGACTGTGTTTCCTGCTCTCAGTATTTTGTTGCCTATTTTGTTCTTTGTCTAGGGTTGGAGACCCCGGAGAGTCCCCTCTTCCCTGTTAGCATGTTGTCTTAGTCTGGAAATGTCAGGGAAGCTACACGCATGAAGTCTCAACAAAATGGTTGCCCAAAGAAGACCTGAGCAAGGTTACCTGGCATTTATTTATTTATTTGTTTATTTATTTATTTATTTATTTATTTATTTATGCCTAGATTTTCAGGACTTAATTCAGGTCTCCAGCCTTGAAAGGTAAGGCCCTTCACTGTCTTATCCAGCTCCCCGGCCTAGTTTTAAGGTTTTCTACTTAGTTAAGGAGAAGTGAGTATAATCATCTCACAACTAGACTAAACGAATAGGTGTCCACGTCGAGGTTTTTTGTTTGTGTCTGTTGTTCCCACATAGTAGCCTAGGACTTTATAACAATTGGTTATAAATATAGACTAGGTATGCAGCTTTTGATTTCTCTTTGAAACTTTTGTTTATTTTTCTGTATCATTTTATGTAACCAACATGATTCCCTCTAAGTAAATCTGTCATTATTTCCGGGACTTCTGGCGCTCATGGCCTCCTCAAGATCTGAGACCTGCTATTTGGTCTGTCTGGAGTATTCTTCGCTGCTAATCACTGTTTATTCCGCGCTCTGCTCCGCTCACGTTTCCACCATGAGTTGAAAAGGAAGCTTGAATGCTCCATTGCTACATGACAATTACTCCAAAACATAGTTCTTTCAAGCAACAAAAAGTACCACATTTGTTATTTCGTGCCCTGTTCTGTTTTTTTGTTTTGCCCATAAATCTAAAAGTAGCTTTTCTGAGTGGTCCTAACTCAGGATTTTCATAGGGTCATCTAATTTGTTGCCTGTCTTACTCGCTTTCATGGAATTGTGAGGACTGTCACTGTGGAAGACTGATACTTCATGTCAGTATTCCAGGGATCAAATTGAGAAAATGTCTAGAATATAGCAGTCAATTAGTACTTTTGATAATATATGCATGTAGTCTTCCATTTTAGCCTGATTTTATTCTTTTATATTTAAGGTTTTCTTTTTTATTTTATTGAGAATAGATTTTTCTTCACGCAATATATTCTAAAATTTTTCCCTGCCCCTCCCATCAAGATCCACCCCTTTTCTGTCTCTCAGGAGAAAACAGTCAGTAATAAAACAAACAGGCTAATAACAAAATAAAATATAAGAAGACAAAACAAACAAAAAAACAAGCCAATTGGAATATGACAGAACAAATAATGAGAAAGCAAAAGGGCAAAGAGAGAAAGCATAAGCCATACATGTAGACACTGAGACACGTGTGTTCGTGGCCGGAGGAATCCCGTAAAGACACAAAATGGGAAGCCGTAATATAGATACAAACGACAGAACTTTACGGTTTAAAGAAATGCCAATGCCACATTATGAGTACAGGGCCTTCCAAAGCTGTCGTTGAGTTCGTTTTCTGTGGATCATCCCCTGCTGTGCATGGGTCTACCCTTAAGAGTTGCTGCTCTCCACAGTGAAACACCCTTGTTGGAAGTTTTTCTGTTTGCAAGTGGAGATAGCATTTGGGCTAGGAGTAGTGAGTGGCATGTGTCCTTTTCTCCTTCCGCCCTCGGTGCAGATACCTGCTGGCCTTCTGCATGCCGCCACCGGTTCTGTGGGCTTCAGTCCTGGTGTGTTTAGGCCTGCTGTCTTGGTGTTTTCTATCCCCTCTGACTCTTAAGTTCTTTCCACTGCCTTCTCAGTAGGATAGCCTGAGTCCAGAGGGGAGGCATTTCATGGACACATTCCATTTAGGGCTGAGTGTTGCAAGGTCTCTCACTCTCTGCATATAGTCTGACTGGAGATGTTTGCCTATGTGCCCACCTACTGCAGGAAGAAGCTTTTCTGATGATGGCTAAACAAGGCACTGATCTAGGAGTGTAACAGACGTCATTAAGAGTCTTTTTACTCCTACATTCCTTTAGTAGAATAGTAGTAACTTGGTTTTTTTCCCTAGATCTCTGGACTATCTAGTCTCAGGTTCATGGTCACCCAACAGGTATGGGTACAATCTCGTGGAGTGGGCTTTAAATCAAATCAGATATTGGTTGGTTAATCCCCCAGTGTTTGTACTATCATTGCCCTAACGTATCTTCCAGGTGAAACACCACTGTGCAGTACAAGGTTTGTAGCTAAGTTGGTGTTTCTGTTTCTTCTTTCATAGCTGGCAGGGTACCTTTTGTTACCAAGAAGTCATTCTGGAGCCTACCTCGAGACCCCCCACACTATGCGCTAGTTTTCTTGGTAAGCTTAACTGTATTAGATTTCTAAGTGACCCCCACACCCGTGACCCTAAGTTTTATTTACTCCTCCCTGTATTCCCTCCCTCTTACCCCTCTTCCCTCACCCTACCTATTTGATCTTTCCTGGCAGCCCCTCCTACCTCCTCCATAGGTGTGCAGGGCTTATGTTTGCATCTTTGGTTCTATTCCATTGACCAGCATATCTGTTTTTGTGCCAGTACCATGCTGTTGTTTTTTTTAATTATTACTATAGCTTTGTAGTACAATTGGAAATCAGGGATGGTGTTGCCTCCTGGGGTTCATTTCTTATTCAGGATTGTTTTATATGTGGAAGTGTCCCTCATTATATTAGATGTTCCTCATGTAGATAACACTTTGTTCTTATTGACACATTCCTTGATCAGTGTGCCTTTGGAATTAGATCTGTGTGTGATGACTGTAACACTCTTCTGTGTATTCATCAACCTCTCACTGTAGTGATCTCTCTTTACCATGATTCATCCTGTAGCCATGAACCGGAAAGTCAAATGACCCATCTTAATGCAATTGTATGTAAGAACACACAAAACTACCCCTCTAAGTTTCTTTCGAGAAATAAAGCTAAGGGAGATGTAGTCTTCAGTTTCTCTATTCGGGTGCCGTTTTACCTTGCTGTAGAACTCATTTCTTTTTTAATACAATGTTTTTGTTGAGAATTTTATATATTCACAAGACACAGGTTGGTCATATCTCCTCCACCCTTCCCATTTCCAACAGCTTCCAGACTCACTACCACCACACACCCCTCCCAATTTTGTGCATTCTTTTTAATAAAAAAATAGTCCAATGCCTGCATGTTTATGGATATAGGCTCTACTTTTCTTCTATTTTTAACAACATCATATAGCAGATAGGTATAGGAGGCACAGAGTGTCTTGCGCTCACAGACATGCACTGGGGAAACCAGGAGTATTAAACACTCAAGGGTTGCCTTTTCAAAGAGAGAGATGATATATAACCTGTTTTCTGCCCAGAAGGCTGGGAGTAGAGGTAATTTATAGTCTGATGACATTAGCATTATCTGTGTGGCTGAGATCACACCAGGTCTTCCCACAGACCCTTATCATAAGCTTGTTTTTCTGAGTCAATCTATAAAACCTATCTTTACAGAAGCTATCACGTGTACTTTACATAGAGTTTCATGCCTTAAGCTTTATTGTACACACAGGATTGAGGTAATTATCCCCAGGAAATTTTTTTCCCCAAATTGTGTTGCACTTAAATATGCCTAAAATAAACTACCTGGTGTCAGACTCTCAGAATTTGACCCAACACCAGCTACTGAATTGTGCTGAACCAAATTTCCCTTTTGCCTCCCTGTGTTGACACTCTGCTGGGCATGGTGATTGCAGAGACCGTCACAGACAAGGAATTATTCTTCTGAAGTTTTCTGTTTTGCATTTTGTCTCTGATGCATCCCATTGCTTTGTACTAAGACAGCCTCAACACTCTACCATGTTCAAGGCCTATCCTAAGCAACTGTTGGATCTTGCTGACCTTCACGTAAAAGTACCAAGTGTTTCTCGTAGAGTTGGTATAAATAGTAGGTGAGTAAGTTAAGGGCAACATGCTTCTTGGCAATTAATTTAATTAATACATTAACTGAATTTCATCCTCTAACCTGATGACTAGTGAACTGCCTTAGGAAACAGCATCTAAAAACTTGCCTCCTGGTTCAGCAGGGATGCTCTACTTTGTATCCTACAATGTAGGGGTGGACCAGGATACTAGTGTTTAAGGCAGCTTTCTTTCCGAAGATTGTGATGTGAAGGGCTGTGATGGTTAATGTTGGTCATCGACTTGATTTCCCTGCAGTGGTATCAGGGGTCTTACTCTGTGAAGAATTACAAGCTCAGGGCTGGCCGTGACACTGGCTTCTTCTTTCCTGTCCTTCAGAGAGTAGAAGCTTGTTTAACAGCAACATTGCACGTTAGCCGCTCCCTGGCGATTATGACAATTTCATTGTCCCTGTATCCCAGGCGCTGAGAAGAAAGCCATTAAGTGTTTCTGTAGGAGGCTCTGCTGGTCACAGCAGGTCCTCAAAGTCAACAAAACATTCAGAGAGAGGAATTTTTTAATTAAACTTTTACACCATCCATTAATTGCCACCATTTTCCCACTCCTTCACATGTTTTCTCTGGGTCTCCACCCTCTTGACTCATTTGGGAGTAAAATCAAATGAAGTCAGCATTTTCTTTGGGTCATCAAGCTGTAACGGGTCATGTGCCTGGCTTCCTAGATGAGCATGTCTGCCCCAGAATCTCATCTTGAGGTAGCCCTCTCCCTGCTGCCATGTTGCCATGGTTTCCCTTTGGTCCAGTTTTTCATCAGCCATCAGAATGTGTCATGATGACTACCCACCTTGAGAATGTGGCATTTGTTATTCTTCCGTCCCCCATGTCCTAGGGACAGTGTTGAGACTCTAGGCTTACTCTCAATTCAGCTGGCATTCACTGTACCTCTGTTGTGGGTTTGCACAATGAATGAGAATGAAATCGAGCCTTACTTCTAGTATGAGACAAAAAAAAAGCAAAAGCACAGAAAGTCTATGTCCAAAATTACAAAAGTCTAAATACAAAATTATACAAGGCACTGCCAAGGAGGTATACAGCTAGATTCTTGGCACAAGAATCTTCTTGTTTGAGAAGATTGTGAATTTGAGGCCAGTTTGGACTGCATAAGAATACCCATCTTCCAAAAACTCAAAACTATAATAAAACCAACTGTAGCATGAGGCCTTTCCTGGGGAAACAGGTCACAAAGAGGTCCTAGTCACCCCATATCGGAAACCCACCACAGACCAAAGGAATAATTCTAAATCCAATGGTGTGTGCCAATGAGTTTATTGAGCTCCTTACAGGAGCCCGGTTGAGGTTACCTACTGGGGTAGGAACAACTCAAAAGCCACTGCATCAGGGAGACGTCTGCCCAAGGCTAGCGATGATTCACAAAAGCCTCAGACGTGAAGTTCTCTACAGAATTGTCAGGCAGGCAGCTAGATGGTCTGGTCTGAGAGTATCCTCCAGGTAGCTAGACACTCCACGACCCTCCCCCCCCAGCAGCTGAGGTGGCCAGGGACTCCAGGGAGGTGTTTACTCTTTCCATCACCTTGGGAAGGGTAGAAAAGCTAACAAGTTGGTTAACTGAGTCACTAGAAGAGAAGAGTATTAATAATATTTTATTCTGAGTTTCTTCATGTATGGTTTTAGTTCCCCCGTTGAATCTGTGTTTGGCAAGACTTTGCTTCAGAGATTTTACCAAAGTCATGATGTGAAGGCCCAGCTAAGGTATACAAAGAAACTACATGCTTCCCTAGTATTTGAAATTCATGTAAACCTGAGTTCAAGTTTGAACTCTACTATATGTATAATTAGATAATCTTTGGCAAGCTTCTTATCCTCCTAGCCTGTATCATTGTCTACTAAGGTGAAGACTACTTATTTTTCTAGAGTTCTGGGTATTTTAAAAAGCAACAACACTGTACATATCACATGATAGAAAAGTCAGTCAGCCCCCCTCCCCCACCACCACTTATAGTTGATAAAGTTCAACTGAGGAAAAATCAAACCGATGGGCATCTGTCTACCTTAGGGATGCCCAGTGAGTTGATAACCTCATCTTTCTCTTCCGGAGCTTTCTAGTTGCCCTTGAATGGTTGAGCACTACCCATTAGATGGAGTGAGCTGAAGCGAGAGTGGCTGAGGCAGTAAAATAGAGATGACATCAAGCTCATCTCCCTTAAGGAAAGTCAGTTTAGTGTATTCTAATACACGATGTCTCCAGCTGCATATTTTGGAGCAATCTTTGACTGCCTGCTGTCCCTGTTATTAATTCCACTTTACTCAGGGATTCTGAACATCAAAGCAACAAAAGCTCAATTAAGTAGAATATGAGGAATTGGAATATTCTGATGAATTTAGGTTTCTGTGTTAAATAATAAACGTACCACCTTCTGTTCCTGGACGGTTTCTGGTCTCAGTGTTTAAATAATTCTATTGTATTAGAGTCAATATTGAAAGTTGTATGACTTTTTTTTTTTCCTTTTTTTTTCCTTTTTTTTTCAAGTCTTAGTGAAAATCCTTAGAAGCTATGTTCGTTACTTTGCTGTCACTGGAAGTAAAAAACAGCTGTTATCAGAAACATTGGTTCTCATTCTGTGTTAATGTAGGTCAGATGGGAAGATTCAACATGTGGAATTTTCTCCTGGGTATAATACTTAACTGGTCTTGTTAATAGATAGACATGGGTCTTTCTCATTCTTCTAAAGATTAGATGCAAAAAATTAAAGCTAATCAACTATAGCAAAGTTAGAATTACAATAATTAACATTACAGTATGAAATCAAAGCACTAGTTCATGGTTCTATATACATTGAAAAAATTCAGAGCGTTCCAAGAAGGGAAGGGTTGCCAGTGTGTCTTCAAAGAGCTGGAACTTCTGTTAGGTTTGAGTGTTTGTTCTACTTTTTACTTACAGAACGAAGTGGATATATAGATCTTCTCATCCTAAGTTGCTGTTTTGAATTACATATCTTATTTCCAGTTTAAATTGTTGCAAAATTATGGCAAGAGTTAGAGGAAAACAGAAATAAAGCATGTCTCAGGTTCAGATGTCTGTATGCGCTCAGAATTGCAGGGCATAGTTCAGCGTAGGGAGAAATGAGCAAAGAACAAATCAGCTGTGAACACTTTTATCTTATACTAAGTTCATATGTTAAAAAATGGTATTTGTTTCCAGAATTTGAAAAATGGTCACTCTTAAACTGGCATTTTAATAATTTTCTTTGTTTTCTTTACTGGGAATGTTAAGTGAGCAATCATAATTTTGTGTCCATTTTTCTTCATGTTCATCATGGAAAAGAACATAAACCTTGCAAGAAAATTATTCACACATTATTAATATTTGGGGAAAGCCGTTTCAATTTTTGGTGCACTCTTAAATGTATGTATTTCTTATGTATGTATGTATAAATGTATGTATGTATGTATTATGTATGTATTAAATGTATGTATTTTTACCCGATAGGGATATTTTACAGAGATATTTAAATTAAGAATAAAAATGTAAATTGATAACATCTTCTAATTTTTAGTTCTGAAGTTAAAAGAACTGAAAACAGTTTGTATTCCTAATGAAACACCAGAATGGAATATATAAATATATTTTGTTAGATTTCATCTTTTTGGATTCATGCAACTATGGACATTTGATAGAAATATTGCCCTCTGCCCATCCATAAATGCCATATATATTCTGCATATTGATAATGTAGAGCTGTCTTTTCTGCCTTAGAGGAATTCTTTATGAGCACTGGCTTTATTTTTTTCAATTTTCAAATGTCTGTCATAGCCTCTGATAGCTTTTGTATCAGTCTGATTTACTGGGTTCTGTCGGTATTTTGACAACTACTTTAGATCAAAAGGTGTCTTCATCTTTGGGTGTATGTGTGTGCTGCAATAATGGCATACCCGAGGCTGGATAATTTATAAGGTACGCAAAGTTATTTCTTACAGTTTTGGAGGCTGAGAAGTCTTGAGGGGTCTGTATCTGGTGTAGAACTCCACGCTATAGCATGGCACAGTGGAAGGCAGAGGAGGAGAGAGGTAGGAGATGGAGAGAGAGGGAGAGGGAAAGAAGGAAAAGGATGGGGAGGGAGTTAAGGGGGAGGATACAGGGAGAACATAAACAAACAAACGAACAAAAACAAGAGACTGAATCTGCAGCTTCGAGTCCTTTTATACTCACCAAAATTGTGTGCACGAGGATGGAATATTTAAAGACCTAAACTCTTTAAAATGTTCTACCTCTTAGTGTTATAGAATTCATGATTAATTGGCTAGCACATGCTTTTGGGGTAAATTAAGTAATATAATTCTGCCATTTATACTCCAATCTCATGTCCTCTCACAGACAAAAATGCATTCATCCCATTGCCATGGTCTCCAATGCCTTTAAATCTGTCTTACATCAATTCGGAGGCTCCATAGCTCATGCTCTCATCTTAATTAGGAACAGATAAGGTCCTCTGTGCACAATCTATCCTGGGGAATGTCTCTCTCCAGCTGCGAGCCTCTGACATTAGTTACCTGCTTACAGAATACAATGGTAGATACACATCCCTACACCCGAAGAGAAAATCAGACAAGAACAGTCAGTCCAACGTAAATTCAAATCCCGACAGAGGAAACAACATAAAGCTAATGTTGCAGCTTAATCTCCTTTGATGGCATAGCCGGCATCCTGGGCACACTGGCAAGAGGTTTGGACCCACAAGGCGTCCTGCAGTCTCATCCTTGTGACTCTTCAGGGCAAACAGTTTTTCGAAGAGCTCATGTGGTTGGAGTCACGTGTCACAGCCTTCGTAGGCTAGACTAGTGTGCTGTAACTCTGTAGTTCTGGGGACTCTTGGGAAGCTCCACTCTTGGCCTCCACTGGCACTTCTCTAGTGGGGCCTCTCAATTCTGACTGTGCCTTTGGATCAAGTTTTTAACAGGCATTTCTATATGGCTCTTGAAATATAAGAGTCACTGCAGTGAATCCACAGTTCATGCGCATGTGTCTTCTGGAGCTGAACCTGGGCTCATATGAGCCTCGGCCGCGGGTGTGAGGAGCACAGTGTCTGTAGGTGGCCTTGGGCAGTGCATGCTTTACACTACAGATGGTCCTAGATCTTTTGTCCTAAAGTCTCTTAATATTTATACCTATTGCATTGAGAATTACCTTTCCAACATATGTCCAGAGGAAAGAATCAAACCATTACCGAAAAGACTTATTTATACTTTCTAATAGTTTTTTATTGGGTGACCATATGAATTTCTGAAGTCAAGCTATCTCTCCAGAATTTTTGTTTGCCTACATATAATGCTGATTGTGTCTTCATTTAGATACCTGCTTAGCGTGTGTTCCCAGGCTCTTTGATTTGATCCACCATAAGGGGAGTCTTGGTTCATATATCATTGCTAATGAGGGACTGGACTACTTGCAAGCAGAACAATTTTCATTCCATTATCAAATAAGAAATAAAGGAGCCACAGACTTATCTTTACTAAAGTTAGCAATCAAAAATGGTTCATCTACAGTGTCAAACAGGAATTCACTCAGTGCATTCTCAAAATTGTAAAGCAAGGGTGCAAGAGGCAGCCATGACTATTAACTGCACATTGTCTTTTTTACTTGCATTAATGCAGCTTTATCACCTGGGTTACATGGCGCATAAATGATCTAAGGGTAAATTAGAGGGCAATTTGCCGTTTATTCCTCATGTTCTTGATGACCCAAATTTGCCACAAGTATTTTAAGCAGAAATGGAGAGCAATAAAAGATCTAAACCATACTGATTCACTGCCCAAAAATGTAATGATTTTTTTAAATAATTGCATTTTTGAGTACTGCAAATATGAGCTAATCACTCAAGATTGGCCCAAGATCCTCTAATGAGCAGATAGTTGTAATTTCTAATTATCATCTTCCTTGTTCCCCCTTAATTAGAGTGAATTAAGCTCTTTGTGTACACACTGGGAAAAACCATGAAAGTATAATTTATTGTGATTACCAGTGACGTGTGTTTTAAAAGACATCTTCCTCCTGAGTATATGGACACTCATCTGCAAATACGTTTAACCTCTTAGGGACAGTTCATCTACAAGGTGATGTAGAATGAAGGAAATCTTTAGTGGCTGACGGTTCCCTTCCCCTGAGAAATTCTAATTTACCTTTTGTCCATGGAAAAATAATGTAACATAAAGGAGAAATGTCGAGTGTGCTAAGGAGCCTTTGCTTAAAGGCTTTGGCTATAATTAGGTTTACTGTGGATTGCTTGAAAGTGGATACATAGCAAAACTGAACGTCAGCTACTTCAGACGGATGTTAAACTGGCAGAATCTGGAGCCACTGAGCTCATTTTGTGCCATGGGTTTCCTGTTTTCACCTGCTTCGCATTTTTTTTTCAGCTGTAGAAACAATACGTTGCTGAAGAAAGGGAACCATAAGTCACTTAGCTCTCATCATGGCCCAAAACTGTCGGCTTAGGAGATGTAGCTTCTCTTAGACTTGACTTTGTTTCTTTTCCTTGCTGGGTCCTTGATTCTTCCCAGGTCCTTGTTCTTGCTGAGCTTCACAATTAAGCTGAAAATCAAACTGTTTACCCAAGTCCTTTAATAATTCTGGTGTCTGTATCTTTGCCTGTTAAGACATCTCAAAGAATAAGAGAATGATACAGCAAGAGGAGGCCTTAGAAGTCATTTGATAGGACCTTCTATTTTGTCAGTGATGTAATTTGAGGCATTAAATACTTTAATACTTGAATTACATGCTTATTAAATATTAAAGCAAATCTCTGGGCTTATTTAAGTGCACCTTGCCATGCCCCATAACCCACAAAAGTCTGCCATTTGACATGCGAGGATTTCTGCTTGCCTTAGGGAGAAGTCCTTCTTGTGATTCTACCTCCCTATCTGGGCTCATACCCTTGGCTATTTCTCAACACATGATAACTAGCCTTTCATTTTAAACTTGACACACCCAGGAAGAGAGTCTCAATAAAATATGGCATTGTGTTGGCTTTGGAGCATGCCATTGGGGTGGGGTGGGGAGTTGTTTTCATTATTGATATGGCAATACACAGCCAAGATGGGAACCACCAATCCCTAGGCAAGGAGTCCTGAACAGTACGGGAGTGTAGCACAAGCAAGCAATGGAGAATGTATGGATTTTTCCCCCTGCTGTTGACAGTAAATGTAATGTAACGGTTTGAAGTTCCTGTCTTGACCTACTCACAATAATGGAATTATAAGATGAAACAAACCCATTTCTTCCTGAGGCTGCTCTTTGTCAGGACATTTTACAACAACAACAGCAATTAAATGGGGACACAATATGTAAAAACTTTCATGAGAAGAATGAATGGCAACTTATAAATAAAGAAGGGAAAATCCAAGAAGAGGCACCCATTCAATCCACTTTCACTTAAAGCAGTTCTATTTGTATGCACATATCATTTTGTTATTCCTTGTTGGCAAAAGATAATGTGTTTATACATATGTGTGCATATATAAAACACATATAAAGTATATATATATCATATATATCACAATATACTAATATATACATCACAAATATACTAATATAGAGACACACAAATGGACATTTTAAGAAGGGTAGTCAGATCTTATTAGTATTATATAAATATTTAGTAGCTTTCAAGTTATTGAAACCATAGGTGACAAATAAAATAGAATGTCTCCTTTGGCCAGAGCCCTCAGTGTTCTGTTCATATGGTTATTTCCTCTCCTATTCAAATGGAAGTCATCAGGATGTTCAAAGCCAGTTTGAATTAAATTGTTTCATTAATATGGAGGTTGTTACTGTACGGCCACCTCAGCACAAAATGGGATCACCTGGTAAATTCATCACTGGTTAAAAAATATCACAGGTCAATAAGCCTTCAACACACTTACCCCAGATCACAGAGGAGCAAACCAGGACATTGCTGAGTATCTGTCTTTCACCCTTGAGATCATGTGACTGACTGGGTCTGCCGTGGTTTGAATGGGAATAGCACCCATAGGTTTATATAGTTGAATAATTGGTTCCCAGTTGATGAAGCTATTTGGGAAGGATTAGGAGATGTGTCATTTTTGGAGGGTGTGTGCCACTAGGAATGAGCTTTGGTGTTCAAAAGCTGACACCATTCCTAGTTCTCTCTTTCTCTCTCCCTCCCTCCCTCTCTCTCTCCCTCTGCCTCATGGATGTTGTCTCCACATGTAAGCCCTCATTCAATGCTGCAGCATCTTACCTGCCTGTCTGCCTGCTACCCTTGTCCCCTCCATAATGACCATGGACTAAACCTCTGAAAACTTATGCAAGATTCCATTATAAGTTGCCTTGGTCACAGTGTCTCTTCACAGCAATAGAACAGTAGCTAAGACAGGGAACTTCATCTCTAGACTTCGAGAAAGCATTACCAGAGTATTACTGACCTGGGAAATGGTCAAAATTTGAAGGGCTTTGTCCAATCAATGAGTATCTCTTCCCCATAGTTGTAAAGTGGCGTGGGACAATTCTGTATTCTGTCAGTTATGTTTTAAATAAGCGCTGATTGGCCAGTAGCCAGGCAGGAAGTATAGGTGG
>LOJH01043580.1:0-13966 GCA_001685095.1 Ellobius talpinus
GCTTCATTTAAACTGACCAATGAGAACCCTGTAACCATGCATCTGCTTCTGTAAACTACTTCCTGCTTTCCCCACCCTATATAATCAGCCTCAAATGTAGCCCATCACGCTCAGTCACCCAAATGGCTGAAGCGTCCGCAGGCGCCTGTGTGAACAATAAAATCCTCTTGCTGATTGCATCCAGTGGCCTCGGTCTCGGTTCTTGGGCAAGGGGTCTCATCCCAGGGAAGACACCCCGCGGGGGTCTTTCACTGTGTTGGTGGAGAGGTTTGTCGGCTAAGGAAAAAAAATACTTAACAAAAACATCCAGGAAATCTGGGACACTATGAAAAGACCAAACCTAAGAATGATAGGAAGAAGAACCCCAGCTCAAAGTCAAATAAAATACATTCAACAAAGTCACAGAAGAAAATTTTCCAAGCTAAAGAAGGACATGCCTAAAAGGCAAAAGCTTACAGAAAACCAAATAGACTGGATCAGAAAAACACTGTCCCAGTACCACATAACCATGAAAACACTAAACATATAGAAATAAAGAAAGAACATTAAAAGCTACAAAGGAAAGAGGCCAAATAACATATAAAGACACACCTATTAGAATTACACCCAACTTCACAATGGAGACTCTGAAAGCCAGAGAAGGGCCTATGTAGTGATACTACATTTGTATTTTAATAAATAAAGCTTGCCTGAAGTTCAAAGTCAAATAGCTTGCTTTTCTTACCTTCAGGCTGAACCCCAATTTAAGATTCTGGGTTTTATTAATCGTGCTACAGGCCTAAACAGATGTCCTGCAGAATCTAAGAGACCAAACAGTCTAGAATCCTATATCCAACAAAATTTTGAATAACCTTAGATGGAAAAAAACAATATATTTCACGACAATGTCAAATTTAAACACTATCCACAAATCCAATCCTACAGAAGGTACTAGGAATAAAACTCAAGGAAGTTAGCTACATGCATGATAACACAGGCAATAGATAATGGCACACCATCAAAACCCAAAACACACACACCCCATCAAAACCTAAAGAACACACTATTACTACTACTACACTACTACTACCTACTACTACCTACTACTACTACTACACTACTACTACTATTACTACCTACTACTACTACTATTACTACACTACTACTACTACACTACTACTACACTACTACTACTACCTACTACTACTACCTACTACTACTACTACACTACTACTACACTACTACTACCTACTACAACTACAACTACTACTACTACTACCTACTACAACTACTACTACTACCTACTACTACTACCTACTACTACTACCTACTACTACTACTACTACCTACGACTACTACTACCTACGACTACTACTACTACCACCACCACCACCAAAATCAATATCAACAAAACAACAGGTCGCTGACCTTTAATATCTCTCAGTATCAATGAACCCAAATTTATCTATAATAAGACATAGGCTAATAGAATGGATACAAAAACAGGATCCATCCTTCTGTTGCATATAAGGAACATAATTCAAAATCAAAGATAAACACTACCTCAGAGTAAAGGGTTGGATAAAGATTTTCCAATCAAATGGACCTAGCTTGTGTAGCTATCCTAGTATTTAACAAAAAGACTTCGAACAAAATTAATTAAAATACATCTGCTGTGGGACAATGGTTTGTGCTGTCAATTGTATTTTAATAAAATGTTGATTGGTCAGTAGCCAGGCAGAAAGTATAGGTGGGACAACAGGCAGGAAGGAAGTAGAGGCAGGGCGAGGAAAACTGGAGAATTCTGGGAAGAGGATGCAGTCTGCAATGGTGACCTAGCCACAGAAGAAGCAAGATATGACTGCCTCACCGAATAAGGTACCAAGCCATGTGGCAAACATAGACAAGTATATTGGGCTAATTAATATAGGTTGTAAGAGTACTAAGAAGCCTGAGCTAATGGGCCAATCAGTTTATAACTAATGTAGATCTCTGTGTTATTCTTTGGGACTTAACGGCTGTGGGACCTGGGGGGACAGGAAACCTCAGTCAACATACATCAAGGATATTTGATACTCATCAAAGAAAAAAAAAACCCACCAAGATGATGTTTCAGATCTGAACATCTATGCCCCAAATGAAAGGGTACCCACATTTGTAAAAGAAACATATTAAAGCTTACATCACACATGTAACACCACACATTAATAGTGGGAGACTTCGACACACCACTCTCACTAATGGACTGGTTATCCAAACAGAAACAAAACAGAGAAATAACAAAATGTATCTCAAATAAACATTTCACCAAAACACAAAAGAATTATGTTCTTCTCAGTACCTGATGGAACCTTCTCCAAAACTGACCTTTACTCCATCACAAAGCGAGTTTCAACAGATAGAAAACAGTTGAAATAACTCCATGTCTTATCAGATTATCAAGGATTAAAACTGGAGTTAAAAAACAGAAACTACAGAAAGTCTACAAACTCATGGAAAATGAACAATTCTCAACTGAATTATTACTGGGTCAAGGAAGTAATAAAGAAAGGAAAAACTTTCTAGAATTCAATGAAAATGAATATACAACCTAACTAAACATATGGGACACAATGAAAACAGTGCTAAGAAAGTAAAATCAAGATGAAATAACCTGTAACAACCAATGAATAGGAACTAGTATTTAAAAATATTCCACATTAAAACCTAATAGTAAAGGCCAGGGTCGAATGGATATAGCACAGAACTATAACAAATCTTAAAAGAACACAATACTCTTGAAATTATTTCATAAGAGAAAAGGGTTATTTCCCAATTCTTTATATTTTATAGAGCCAGTAATATTCTGACACCAAAACTGGACAACAATCCAACACCAAAAAAAGAAGAAATCAAAAGAAAATTATAAGCAATCTGTCTGATGAAAAAAAGACATTAAAATTCTCAATAAAATATCTGTAATCTATATTCAAAAACCAATTCAAGTTGTCTAAATTCCAGAGATGCTACCACATTCAACATATATAAATCAACCAATGTAGGTCACCACATAAATAGAGTCAAAAGCAAAAATCATATTGTAATTCCTTTAGCCACCCATAAGGCTGCACTTCCGGGTTTGGAGGCCAGCATACATATCCCAGGTGCACATGCGTGAGTCGCCCTATCTGTGTCACCAGCGATTGACATAGAAGCCCCTGGGTGCAGGGCGTGGCGCCACCTGTCACCAGCGTCTGATGTAGACAAGTCTTTCCCCTCATGCGCATGTGCTGGGAAACCTATAAAAGCTAAAGGCGCCATTCCCCTCTCTCTCTCACCCTGTTCACCATTCTTCACGGGCCCGTTTGCACATACCTTTAATAAACCTATACACGTGGGTTTGTTTGTGTCTTGCGGAATATTATTGGATTATTACATATGACCATTTCAAGTGAGTTAAAAAAGGTTTCTGAAAAAAAATCTAACATCCCTTCATTATAATGACTTTGGAAAAACTAGGGCTAGAGGGGGCGAATTTCAACATAAAGGCTATCTATGACAAACTGATAGCCACTGTAGGGCCCACGGGTCTACCCCTTCTCTCAGGGTTCATATTGAGGACAGTTTCTGGCCAGATGTCTTGTTGTAATTTCTGGGTAAACATCCTGTTTGTGGGGGCCAGCCATGATAAGCTAAGTATGAACAGGTCACCCAATGGAAGTTCTTTATTTCCCACCATTATCACCTGCCAGAGTCGAACTTGGCCCTTGATAAATTTAATAAGTCTCAGTAGTTTACCCAAAGGCAATGCCTGGCTCCAAGAGGAACCACAAGCTGAATTACTCGATCCCCACCCAAGAACAGCCCATTTAAAGGAAATGCCTAACATTCCAAGTGCTGTAGATAGTATCCATCACCTGCCACTGCACACTCACCAGGACACCCCTAGACGAATGTCAGCCAATCAGGGGTCCTAAACCTCAGAGACCCCTCCTCCCACCTTTACTACTATAAAAACCCAATTCTAATTGAGCTCGGGGCTCTCTGTTTATTCCAATAAACTGGACATGCGGAAAGACTGAGTTTGCAAACTTGATTAAAATAAAGGCTCTTTGCTTTTAGGTAGGGGACTCTTGGTTTCCTTGTTGGCTTTTGCAGGAACTTTGCAGATTTGTGCATAACACTTACGATAACCAAATCTGTAACCTTCTTTCACACAAAAGACAGACAGACTCAGGGAAAAAAATCGGGAAACAATCTCATTCATAAAAGCCTCAAATAAACAATTTTGTAACAAAACCAAGGAAATGAAAGACCCCTTCAATGAACACTTTAAAACACGGAAGAAATCTGAGAACCAGAGCTATGTTTTAACTTTTGTTCTTAGGTTTTTTGGTCTGTTTTTTTGTTTGTTTGGTTTGGTTTTTCAAGATAGTATTTCTCTGTGTAGCCCTGGCTGTCCAAGAACTCACTTTGTAGACAAGGCTGGCTTTGAACTCACAAAGATCCACTTGCCTCTGCTGGAATTTAGGGTGCTGGGATTAAGGATGTGCACCACTACTGCCTAGCTGTTTCAAGTCTTAATTACTGTGTCTAAAAGATCCATGAAACAAAAATGTCTCTGATCTGCAAGCCCCTTGCCCAAAGACAGACAGTTCCTGAAGTGTTGGAGGCTATTGTCTATGTAAAATAACAAGCCACAGGCATTCACTCCCCTAATCAAGTCTCTTGGACCTAACTATACCAGAAGTGCTTGAGCACAAGTGGGTGGAAAGTTCAAGGGCAGGAAATATAGGTCAGGATGAACACTTTTCCCTGATTGGATGTGGTTCTTAACACTTTCTGCCTTAAGAGCAGACATCCTGGCAGTCATATGTACAGCAGTAAACTTTTAACATCCGTCTCCTGCTTCCCAGCTTCCCAGCTAGGCAGGTACTGCAGACAAAGGTTAGTTTCTAACTACTGCCTCTATGAACCCGTGGCTTGTATTCCCTTCATTTTTAACTGTACCCTGTGTGACTCTACTCTCTGCCTTGCATTTTGTCGGGGACAGTGGAAAGCAGCTGTGTCAGCCACGGGCTTTCACAAACATCCTAAGTTAACATCCTAACTTCCTATAACCAAAACTTGTAAAACTTAAAATGTAATGTGACTTTAAGCCTGACCTCAAGGGTGTAAAAGCACTGACTCACACCTGGTTGTTTGATTTTACTGTTAAGAGGAAGCCCAGAACCAGCCCCCATTGCCACAGCTACAGAAGCCTGACCTCTAGCTGTGGTCTCAACTATAGCTGATAACCTTTGTGTGTTGCACGGTGATCTCTTTCTTTTTCTGCAATAAAGCTTGCTTCTGGTTTAATAGACTTTGGTAGTCTGTGCCCCATCATTGTGTAACTCCAGACCCAACAATTCTCAACAGGAATGATTAACAAAAGAAAACAAAGACACCAGAAGATGGAGAGACAGTCTATGTATATGAATTAATAGCATTAATAATGTAAATACAGCCATCCTAATGATACAGTTTAGGGGTCTTAACTAGAGTTCACTTTCTCTGTCAAAGAATTAGAAGGGTCAACAGGTAGCAGCAAAGAAATCTAGCACAACAAACAGCAGCAGTCAACAGTGAAAGAAAGTGAGGAAACACACACACAGTTATTTATGAATGGACTATGAACAAATAAGATTTTATTATTGTAAAAAAAAAAAGACCATCTCCAAGGCAAAGGAGGAGGAGGACTAGGAAAGGCTAAAAACCCAGCCAATTCTTGAGGTCTGCTGTTGTCTTAAATCTCTCAAGTTTTCTTCCCTTCATTTAGGGTCAGTCAATTTGAAGAAAAATAGGATGGTTAATTGGTCCATAACTGTTGCTTATCATGCCCAATTCTTGCCTGGAACTTGAGCCAGCCATCTGCAGGGGGCTTGCAGGTGAGAGGCAAAAGTCTTCAAAGCCTCTATTTTAAACTGTCAGGCTTTTGTCTCAACTCAGGAGGATGAAGAAGCAAGCCATCTTGGAATTTTACCACCTTCCTTACCTAGCCACGGCCTCTCTCCTTATTGTCTTGTCTGCCAACTAGGGAATTTAAGTTCTAGTCTCTTTCTCCTAAAAGCAATCTACAAATTCAGATGTTATGGGGGTCACGAACTGAAGGACTAGGAATTAGACAGGTTCCGTTACAAGCAGGCAGAGCTTGAGAATTCAGTCTTCTATAAGATCATATAATTAGATGGATACATTCTTTATACAATGTATTATTCTTGGCCATACATGCCAATGTAATAATACAAGGACAGGATAACGTCATTTACTGCTCACATATATGTGTGACTGTCCTTCCACACTATCCAAGTACTTTGTATGTTGTACAGAAAAGAATGAGGTCCATCCATTTCAAATTTCATGCAACCACACCTTATAAGTATTGGAAATATTGTTACTTGTATCCAAACAATTATTTCACGTTAATTCTCTTAATAAACTAAAATTGGTCACCAGACAGAAACTGTTAGCTTTTCCAACTAGTCCCTAACAAGTCAAAATCTCACTACACCCAGTGAAATGTGTGGGAGCACAGTGCGCTGGTAAAAAATAACTAGATGGGAGCTTGCTTTCCTATTTTCCAGTTACTCTGTGTCATAAAACTCTGAGGTACAAACTATTTCTTGTATGAATATGAACTATCTCTTTGCTACTATTTGTTTCTTTGTTTTTTGAAAGAGATTGGCTATGCACAGCATGAGGCTGCTCTCTAACCCTCCAAACTGTACTGGAGCACACAAGGTACTCTGCAATACGATAAATCTGCACTACCATGCCTGTCTTTGAAATTTCTTTTAGAATAAATCTTTGTATATGACAGCAGTGAGTATATTAGATACACACACACACACACACACACGTGCACACACACACACACACAGAGCAGTCAGAAGACAATCTTGGGGATTCTCTATTCTGTCTCCCACCTCCACACACAAGTGCTGAAAGGACAGATCTGGTAGTGTGGCAAGTGCTGTTATCCACCTTCTCAACTCTGTCCTACATCTAAAAGAAGGTCTTAGCTGTTAAACTATTACCAGGATTGAGCAAAACCTGAATTGATCCTTTCATTTTACTTGCTTGTAAAAACTGTTAATTTTGGAGGTCATGGAATGAAGAAATATTTCTCCTGATTAAACGGATGGAGAGGATCATGATGACAACAGTTGCCTAGGGACTTTTTATAGCCTTCAAGATTACTTTTAAATAAAAAAACCAACGAAGTTCTCACTTAATCATTTTCAGGTGTCAGAAGACCTAAAATTTAGCCCTTCGGGTCATACTAACACCATTTTCTGAACTGTTTGTGTCCAGGAAGAGCGATGGCTTCATTATTAGTGTTGAGACACTGATTAGCCACATTTCCTCAGGCCACCACCAGCTTCTTCATCCCACAAGCACCCTGAGACAAACGGGGTGGTGTGCTGGAGTCTCATCTCTACCCAACACATCTCTCTACTTTTTCAGCTTGTTCATTTCATGGATAATAGGTTGTTGGCAGGAAAATTGCCAAGGTTTGACAACATTCCTTTAGGCCACAGCAACTGAAGAGTATCTCTCAATGAGGAAGCAAATTAAAAACTCCTATATTGGCATAGTATGTTTGATACTAAAACCTATAACAAAACAATGGGAAAAATAGATACAAAGAACACCTTTACTGTCACTTCATGGTAAGTAAATGAAACAACCAGGGCTAAGACAATTCATCTCAGATCAGATTCTTCCTTCCTCTTCTAGCTCACTACTCACTTCCCCTTCACTCTAAGCAACTGTTTTGCTTTCTAGTAACCAGCATAACTTTGGTTACAATATCCTCATCTACTAAGAGGACCAGATGTCATTTATTTGAGTCCTTTCTTTCTCACCACCCAATGAATACACTAGACAAGGAAGAGTTATGTATGTCACATACAAATAGGGCATTTCTCAGAATTTTTCTCTTCTTTTTGGGGGGGAGTGGCAATTATAACTTTAGTTTAATTTTATCAAAGACAATGGAATGAGTATTTTTCAACAACAAAATTAAGTTGCTAAAAACACAGCTTGAATATTTTTCACAAGTAAATAAAAATGCTTATAACAAAAAAATCAGTGAGGAAGACCAAATTTGGAAGGAAAAATGTGACATCAGCAATATTTCTTATTTTTAAAAACAAAATACTATCACCTATTATTCTCCTTTAAAATTCCCCCATAAAATAAACAATATAGGATAAGCATTACTCTGAACATACATCTGTCATTCTTTCTTATTGCCCATGCATAAATCTATATTAGAATTCACTTTGCATTAACACAAAACAAAAACATAATGATAACATTTTAAAACCAAAACACTGGTGTCCACCTTTAATAATACTGGGTATTATGTTTTCTATATACTTACTCTTCATTTTTTGATATTGTTTTTCTTTACACTAAGACCAGGGTGGTTTAAATGAGAATAGTCCCCATAGGTTGATATATTTAAATTCTTAGTCACCAGTTGGTAGAACTGATTTGGAAAGTATTAGAAGTTGTGGACTTTTGGTAGAAGTGTGTCAGTGGAAGTGGGCTTTGAGGTTTCAAAAGTCCATGCCAGGCCCAGTGTGTGTCTCTGTGCCTGTGTCTACTATCTTTGTCTGCCTCTTGCTGCTTGTGGATAAGATGTAAGATATCAGCTACTGTTCCAGAGCCGTACTTGCCTGCCTGCTGCCATGTTCCCTGCCAGATTGGTCATGGACTAAACATCTGACACTATAAGCAAGCCCCAAATTATATGCTTTCTTTTATAAATTGCCTTGACTATGGGTTCTCATTACAACAACATAACAGTAACTAAAACAGACAGGGTTTTCTTACATAGCCAAACTAATCATCCTCCTGCCTCAGCCTTCTGAGTGCTAGTAAGAAGGGTGGAATTCTATGTCAGAAATATACTTGATTTTCAGAAAGTCACCAGGATTCCTTTTCTGTGCTGGAAATAGAACCCATGGCCTTGCACATGCCAGTCAAATACACTGCCACTTGACAGTCTCACAACCTCCTTCCTTGTCAAATTTCATGTGAAGATTTATTTAAGCATTCTACTTTGCTATATATGACACATAAACATAGACTTGAAACCATTTTATTAAGTCTGATTCTCCAGCAAATTATTTAGTACCTTTTTCACTTTGCCCAGTTTACCCCCAACTTGCCCCCAGTTCAGATCTATCTTCTGCCATCCCTGCTCAGTGTTAACTAACTTTTCTCCTAACACTGGGACAGAAGACGCAGGTTCACCCTAGGTTTCCTCACAAATGCCTTAATGCCTTCTGTCTGTCCCTTCTATTGAGGGGCACGAGTCAAATATGGTATAGACACATAAAGTTACTTGACTTAAGCAGTGGTTCTCAACCTTCCTAAGGCTGGGACTCTTTAATACAGTTTCTTATGTTGTGGTGACCCCAAACCACAAAATTTTTTTCATTGCTATCTCTTTACTTAATTTTGGTACTATTATGAATCATAATGTAAATATCTGTGTTTTCTGATGGTCTTAGGCAACCCCTGTGAAAGAGTCAACTGACACCTCCTGAGGGGCTTGACCCTGAAGTTAAGAAACACTGACTTAAGACAACAGAATGGTTAATATTCAGGAAATTTTTTGAGTGACATATAATAAATTCTTTCTTCAAAGAATATTTTATGGTAGCTATTACTGAATATAAATGACCATTCTATAAGAATACATTTGGTTAAGTGCTTCTGAAATTTATTCCAAAAGGTATTTCAGGAAAAAAAAAAGTGTTTTGTTCTCTCTTTTAAACCTAAGAAAATTGCATGCCACAGTTATCTTGGTCAAAGAGCTAATGCTGTTTCTCCTGTATCTTTTTAGCAAGTAGGTGTTAGTGTTATGGACCAAGACACTTTGAAGCTAAAAGCATACAGATAGAGAAAGCACTGGGGATAGGAAGAAATAGAAAATCTTGATAGGAGGCTGTCTCAGGATGTAAACAGCTAGGAGGAAATTGCAGTTGCTAGTTTTTGTAAACAGGAATCAACCGTTCCTAAACATTCACTCTTGGGCTCCCTTGGACAACTTTACCACCCCTCTGGAGTCCGGTCCATATTAAGAAATTGCTCTATCAGGCTGGAGAGATGGCTCAGAGGTTGAGAGCACTGACTGCTCTCCCAGATGTCCTGAGTTCAATTCCGAGCAACCACATGGTGGCTCACAGCCATCGGTAATGAGATCTGGCGCCCTCTGCTGGCCAGAAAGCATACAGACAGAACAATGTATACATAATAAATAAATATTAAAAAAAAGAAATTGCTCTACCAAGTGTCCCATGTGTTTGAAGCCTTGGAATCCTCAAAATGGCCATGCCCATGTCAAAATATCTACTAATTTACAACTTCTTCGCTCGGGTTTCTTCCCCTCCCTACAGTTGCACAAACTGGTTTGACAGAATTTTCCTTCCTTGCATCATTGGTGTTACACTGAGACAGATATTTACTGGCAGGGCAGATATTCTCTGTTTAATTAAGGTTGTTTTTCTGTTAGTTTGTCGTGGTAGTTATCGGGCATAAGAATAGGAGATTCTTTCCTTTTTGATCTCAAAACTTAATTGTTTGGGTATTGGTGGGGATTGGAGATGGGGGGCACATAAACACACCTATGTAAAGTGTAGCCCTGGAAGAGCATAAAGGGAGATGTTAGATTTAAATACAGCTTACACAAGTACCATCCAAGGATTCGTGTTAAGGTGAGATGTTGTCAGCTAAACAAAGTCATCTTAAAAATCGGTTTAAATACATAGTTGGGTGAGACGGGGATTTTTGATGCTTAAAAGTTAGTGTTTCTGAGACTGCATTACATATTAATAACTTCATATTATCTCCTTATGCAAATTCATTCACAAATGGAAAATTTCAGTTATAGGAACCTTTTCTAGAAATTTTTTTTGTCTGTTTATTTAGGTTGAACAAAGTACATAACCTTTTTTGAAAATCTGTTTCCCCAGGACAGGAAGAAATGTATGTTCAGTCAACAGTTCCTCATCATAGAACTAATACTGTCAATGACCTTTAACATTCATTGTTTCAGAAACCCTCAAGCTGTCGGGATTCTCCTGCCTACTTGAATAGCCTGTTCTTTCCTTTGCTGCATCTCAGTGGTATAGCCCATCAGTCGAAGCGAAGCAATTAACATGTACGTATTCAACATTAATGGCATTATAGTAATACTGTTATAGTAATACCATATATTCCTATTATATATAATCATAATATAATTATGATTATATATTCACGATCATGAAACTATACTAATATATATGATATATATCATTGATTATATATGTAAGATATATAATCATTATATATTAATAACATAATCATTATAATAATACTAATATTAAGGAATATGTACCAGACCCCAGTAGACATAGGAAATGTGTTCTAAATATATTATGCATACAAATCTATGAAAAAAGTTCAACCGATAAAGACATAGTAAGACATTAATAACTAATTTGTTAATTTATTAATGTTTAGTAATAATGTACTCCAACATAATATTTTAAGTATTTGTGAATTCTGTAGAATGCACACTGATCATATTTGCTTCCCATTCCTCCTAACTCCACCCTCCCAACCCCTCCCAAAAACATACAAACAAACAAAATTAGAAAAAACACCAAATCCAATTTGTGCTACCCAACTGGAACATGGTCAAACTCCCAGTGACCAGCCCTTAAAGACAATGAGTCATTCCCTGACTCCTAACCCCCACACCCACTAGAAGTCATCAGCTAAGAAGAGCTACACTTCAGCATCTTTATCACAGTTTTTAAGGACTTTCAATAGTTTCCTGTCTGGACTATTTCTCTCTTTTTTTTTTGTTTTGTTTTGGGGTGATGGTTATCACAGAAGCCATGGTTCTCATTCTCTGTTATTGAATCTGCAGTCATTGACAACACTGAAAAAGAAGCTTCCTAGCCTAAAGTAGCAGGTGGCTGCATGGATCATAGACTTCCAGCACAAATCTCAGACATCAACATGGCCTCTAGCAGCAGCGCATATCACAGGCATTAACATGGCCTGCTCTAGCACCAGAAATCACAGACATTAGCATGGAGTTTAATTCCAGCACATAGGAGTCAGAGACAAGTGAAGCTCTGAGTTCAAGGCCAGCCTGGTCTACAGAGTTAGTCTCAGGAGAGCTAGGGCTACACAGAGAAACTCTATGTTGTCCTGGGACTAGCTCTGTAGTAGGCTGGCTTCAAACTCAGAGATCCACTTGCCTCTGCTTTGCAAGGACACATAACACCACCATGTTAGCAAAAGCTGTAATTTACTGCAATTGAAAATTTGGGTTTTGAGGCATTTATTGCTCTTTTGAGGACCCAGATTCAGTTCCCAGCACCTACAGGGCAGTTCAAAGCAACCCTTAAGACCAGTTCCAATGGATCTGATGGTCTTTGCTGGCCCTGTGGGCAATGAACACAGATACATGCAGGCAAACTACACATAAAAATGAAATAAAAATAAACTTTTTTAATTTTTTAAAATCTTTTAATTTTTTCTAAAAAGAAAAAAAAACTGAGTTGGGTACTATTCTTTCAACTTAATCAGCTTCTTTAATTTTCATAGAAATATTGCAGAAAGGTTCTCTATCTTCAGACCCAGGCTCCCCAAACAGCTTCCCTACTGATCTTACAAAAATCACTGTTTTTATTTTTTGTTTGCTTGCTATTTATTTTCTATAGCAACATATTACTACAGTCACTCAGAATACTTTGTTTTGTACACCGACAGATCTGAGATTCTTTTCATCTTATCTGACATGTATCATGAAATACAGCCATAACTTTTTAAGTTTAACATGGCACACCAACACCAGCATGAATTTCCAGTTTCTGTACAGTTTCATTGACAAAGGGTCATTGACACAGATTTTAGCATTCTCAGCTTTCAGAATGTAATTTTATCTTTTCTTATTAAGTACAGAATTTTCACCAATCCTCCTTAAAATAATTGGTTTTACTTGTTATCTGTGATATTTGCTTGCATCCATGTCTCTGGACCGTGTATGTTCAGTGTCCAAGAGAGTTAGAAGAGGATGCGACATCTTGTAGAATTGGGGCTACAGATGTTAGTGAACCCCCACACGGTTACAGAAAATTGAGTCCAGGTCCTCTGACAGTGCACCAAGTGCTCTTAACTGCTAAGTTAGCTCTGCAGCCTCTCACCTATTCCGTTAAAAATCATCTTTGCCATACACAATAGCCAGCAACACTTCGATGCTTTGAGACATTATTCAGTCTGATAAGCAAGACAACCACTAAAAGCCTCAGAGATGGGCAACCTTTGAAGTACAGCTATGTTAGACACAGCAGAGTTGAAAATTTCAAGATTTTATTACATTACTCACAAAGCATAATCTAAAATTTACAAATTGTTTATTTCTGGAACAATCCATTTAAATATTTTCAAACTATGGTTCTTCGTGAATAACTGAAACTGCAGAAAAGGAAACTGCAAAAAAAAGAATAACTAATATATTGTGCTGATCTTGCTTTCTCCTAATGAGTTTATTACTAAAGAGAAATGGCATTAATGGCCCAGATGTCTTCAGTTAGCAAATCCTTTCATATACAAAGCAATAATACTTACATCTCTGCACCCGGAAATCAACAACCACTGCTCATCATTGCTTGAGATGAGTTGGATTTCACAGGAAGAACAAAGAGTTTACACAGTTACCTCCAGCTTATAGGTACTGATAACCAAAGTAACCCTGACTGCTGACTGCAACCAGAACACCTACTTTCTATTGAATTTCCACAATAGCTTATAGGCTGAGTTGCAGTACCAGAGTAAGCTTCTGGTGGTTTGAAAGAAATTAGCCCCCAAAAGGAGTGGTGGTGTGGGACAATGGTCTGTATTCTGTCAATTATATTTTAAATAAACACTGATTGGCCAGTAGCCAGGCAGGAAG
>LOJH01043581.1:0-13966 GCA_001685095.1 Ellobius talpinus
GTTTCTTTATTAACCAATGAAAGTAACACATAGACAGAAAATCCTCCTACATCATTTCACACTTAGCTGTGGGAAAAAGTTAGACTTTTAACTTACATTAATACTGAGAATTCCCTCATCCTTTGTAGCTTTTTCTCTTGTAGTCCAAGTTAGTTAAAGTTAAAAGAATAAATTCATAGAAGAGAGTTTTGGCGCCTTAGAAGTTGAACTTGCCATTCTATGTTGGGAAGCATACAAAGTAAACGGTGGTTTACTGCTTTTCATAATCCTTTTTCCTCAGTGCCAACAACAGTCCTGAGAAGCACGTGTGTGCCCGGGTGTGTCTATGCACGCACACACATGTGTGTTGGTGGTTATAGTAATTACTTACCTGGTTGGCACAGTAGGTGTGACTTGCGTAGACATCAAGACTGCATCTAAATCTGGAAGCCCCGTATTACTCAGTTCTTTCCAGAAAGGAGGGTAAC
Organism: Ellobius talpinus; assembly: GCA_001685095.1. NCBI lineage: Eukaryota > Metazoa > Chordata > Mammalia > Rodentia > Cricetidae > Ellobius > Ellobius talpinus. The sequence continues at coordinate 468 of LOJH01043581.1, forward strand.
ACAGCATAATGAAGTGAGCTTTGACTTGGAGAGAGAATAATATTTTAACTTTTAGTAGGACCTCTGTCTTAGTCTAGGCCACCTTTCCTAGCATCAGAAAGCAGTTCTTAGTATAATTTATGGACATTCAACATTTGAGAAATGGCCTAGGGTGCACCATGAGGGCATGGTGGAGTAAGATGCTGGAGTGGAGGAGAGCAGGAAATAGATGTGTTTGTGAACTGATGGGGCCATGGGTCGCTGAGGCCATTTCCTGCTGAACACCTTGTAGAGGAATGATGCAGAGGAGTCCTTAGAACCCTCACCTCGAAAGACAGGAGTTGATGTGGTTAGCCATCGATTGGAATTCCTTCATTTTTGAGTCATGTGTCTGTGTTGATGCCAATAGTTCTGATTTGCTTCAGGAGGTCTTATATACGGGATGGAGGGGACTCATATTCTAGCACCAGGTAAATAAGACAGATACAGTCTCTGTTTTGTGATTATTCTGTGTTTTATTTTTCACTTAGAAATTGTACACATCTCTTATATCAGAATATGATGTAAAACATATAAAACACTATTTTCATTGATATTGTTGAATACATGCAAGGTATAAAACTTGAGTTCATATGCATATACCTTGTTCAATCATTACAGTCAAATAAATGAATATATCTGCCTCTCCCCAAGCAGTGCCGGATTAAAGCCTCAGAACTTGTCGTCTGATCACTGATTGTGCCTCTTGCCAGCATGTCTCTGTTTGGGCTGTCTCTGTTCTATGCTTCTATTAAGTCCAGCCTTTACAAATTCTCAAATCAAGTTGAAGTCATCATACACTGTTTGCCTTTCTCTGTCTGGTTTTGTCTGATTTCACTTAGCACAGTATCCTACAAATGCATCATGTTATCACAATGGAAAAATAGCTTCCCTTTCCAGACAGACGATACTCCATCATATATACATACCATATTTTTCTATTCATCCATTAAGATACTCAGGCTGATTCCATTTCATTCTGTTGCAATGGATTCTACATATCTACATCTACAAATGATCACAGGACATTTCTCTCTGTGTGTGGCTTATTTCATTGAACATATTGTCCTCCAGATTCATTCATATTGTTGCAAATTGTGGTATTTCATTTCTGTGGCTAAGTAAATCCCCCTTTGTGTGTATAGCCCATTTCTTTTCCATCCATTTATTGATGGATATTATGGCGGATCCTAGATCTTGGATGCTATAATAAACATGGGAGTGTAGAGATCTTCAACACACAGTACCATATGATAATTCTTTTTTAGATTCTGAAGAACCGACATACTGTTTATATAATAACAGTTCTGCTTTGCATTCCTAATAACAATGCAATAATTCACTTTTCTCCATATCTTCACAAAATCCTCTCTTTGCCTTTTGGATTGTATCCATCCTAACAGGTGAAGGCATGAACTCTTATTATAATCTCATTTGCATTTGCCTGATTATTGATGATACCAAACACTTTTTCATAGACCTCTTTCCCATTTGTATGCCATCTTTGGGAAACTGATCTGTGAAGTGTGAAGGTTCTGAACTGCCCAGACCCAGCACTTCTGAGAATGACCTAGACCCCACCCATGAGTATTTCTTTGTCTGCATGAGCACCCCCAAGCTCAATCTAGAGTTCAGACGTGTAGTATTAAAGGAAATTTTTATGAACCCCAACCTGCCTGCAGATGACTTGGGACCTATACATTGCTCTAAGAATGGCCCTAGTGGGTTGGGCCTTAATTTGAATAGTGGGTTTCTGTTCAGACCTTGGCTCCTTTATTCTTGTTGAATCCTTTGCTGACTCCCACCCCCATTCCCTTTCTAGGCTGCTTTCCTTGTCCCAGGTCTCCCTCCATCTCTTCCTCCTACCTAATGTCAAAGTCAGGACTATAACCCTGAACTGCGATGGCACTGTGCATGTCAGATGGATACCTCACAGGACACCTGGCAGGCTTCTAGCTTTCTCCTGCATCTTTCCCAGCATCCCCATCACACTGATGCTCTAGGGAGGCAAGTTAACAGGGTGAATGCTTGTCTTTTCCCTGAAAAATGGAGGAATTAAGGGTTAAATAGAGAGAAATCAATGGGTACCTATCACCTATGTTAAAATCTTCTACCGTGGTTTCGATAATATCCATTTTCTGGTGCCAAACCTTTGAGCCTTGATGTTTTCTCTCTCTAGAGTATGACAGAATGCCCTGGTTTGGGTTTGTTGTGTCACCTTCCATTGATTTTTATTGAAGTTCTTAATGGGCTCGGTGCTTCGTTCAAACCATACTGAACCATCTACATTTTCTCTTCTAAGTGCTGTTGTTTTCTCCTTTTGTTGGGGCTTCTTAAGCCTCTTGTCCACACGTCCTAACGCAGTTGTCTGTCACATTGTAGTGCTGCTACTTCAATAAGATGGTTTTCCTCTCCTTTAGTGAAGGGATGGTCTTCCTTCCCAGATTCCCATGGAAGGTTATCTATGCAGTTTAGTATATTGAATCATGCTGAAAGGAGAGAGAGTGGACTTCCGATCAGACAGGTTGCAAGTCCAATCCCGGCTGTGCCACTTTTAGCCCCTGCCTTCTGGATGAATTACTCCTTCACTCTGGGTAACACTATCCTCATAGGTAAGGTAATGGCCTTTCTTAATACTTGTTGTAAAAGTTCAAGTACTGTGTGTGAAATGTGGTACCTGCACATGGTAAGCACTCAGGAAAAATGCATCTTGTTATTCTCTTTTGGGTCCTTGTTGTTATTTCCAAGCATCTTTTCTCTTTTAAAAAATATTATTTTATTTTATGCATATGGGTGTTTGGCCTGCTCATGTATCTGTGTGCCACTTGCATTCCTGGTGCCTGTGGGGGCCGGAAGAGGGTATCAGATTCCCTGGAACTACAATTACAGATGATTGGCGTCTGTCACATGGGTCTTGGGAGTTGAACCCTGGTCTTCGTGATGAGCAGCCAGTGCTCTTAACTACCAGGTCATCTCTCCAGGCCCTCTTTTCTGATCCTTCACAGATTTTATGACCTTCAATTCAGGATCTGCGCTTTCTTTCATCTTTACTCTCCTCTACATCTGACTCACTTTATTGTACATATAGAGATTTATTTGTAGAGTTCAGAGCTTTGGCTTTGATTTTAACAATCAAAATTATTACAGAAAGTAATGCATTGCTTAAACATTAGTATTCATCCACAAATAAATATTTTAACACAAATTGCATACACTAATAGATTAAAAAATATTCTCAGGACTTCATCTTGTCCTCTTTACAAAACACACCAAGTTTTTTTCTAGCCCAGCTCCCCTTCTGTGTCTTTACCCTTTCACCCTAAGGCCCTGCATATCGGGTTTTTTTTTTTNTTTGGAGTCTCAGAGCCCTCCTCGTAACTCTTCTTTGGAGTTGCATGTGAACATAAAGTAGCTGTAATTCCCTCAGGAATGTTGAGCACTAAAGTGGTGCGCATGTTATAATTCTGTATTACCCAGTGAGAAAAAAATGTAAGAGCAAACCACAAGCAAATGCCCTCAGACAACTGCTCATGGAGGCGAGCGGCCCCCATTTGTCTGCAGATAGACTTGGAAAGAAGTTGAAGATGTCACTCTTCTCTCTTCCCCCGAGTCCCTGTTTGTTCTTTTTCTTTGTTCTATTATTATCATTGTCATTTCGCAAGGTTTTATTAGAATTTACTAAACTCAAGCTGTCTATGCCTTATAAAGAATTTTGCTGGGGTAAAATATTGTACTGTGGGGGCAGTATTTAACTTTCCATTCATATGTTTTAAATTATGTATGAAGCTCCTTCCAACCTAACACTTCAGCAATTCCCATATTTCATATTTGTTTCAATCCAGCTTTTTCCAGTTTCACATAGTCTGATTTGGGGGCAAAAGGAGAGCACATACATTGTCTAAGAAATTTGAAAAATGTGTGCATGCCTTTATATATATGGGTGTGCAGAGGGCCCAGATTTCACTCGCTGCTGTGTAAAACCAGTAATGTATCATCACCTGGATAAGTCAATACTCTTGCAAAGTGTATTTTATTGTTACTATATAACAGAGAGAATACTAATACACGTTCAAATGCTTTAGCGTTTGGAGAATTTAAGTATCATTGGTATTGTGGCATGAAAGACTTCACAGTATTCCAGATGGGTTATATTATTAAGAGTATATATGGTGTAACTATTTTACTGTAACCCATATGGCTTTCTTTTGCATGCTCATTTGCAAATTTAAATAGTGTAGAAGATAGAACTATTTCCAACAAAATTAATTTAAAAAGTTTTACTGCCAACTTTATGCTGTACTTCCTCCAAAACACATTACCTGTCATTTCACCTGAATTAATGTGGAAAACCTGTAGTGTTCCAGGAATAATCAAGCTGATTATGTATTGCTTTATGCCGTGGAAGCTATTACCATTCTCTGGGCACCTTGTTTTTGTATCCCAGTCTCTTCACACAGGGTTGATAGAAAATGCATAATACAGTTTTTCTCTAGTACTGAGGGCTGAACCCAAAGCGTGGCACATGCTAATCTGTGCTCTGTCACTGACCTCTACTCCAAGCCCCCCCACCGCCAGTAAACTCTGCCTAATAGAGACATATTTGCTAATTCACACCTAATGATAATTTTATGCACCTGACAAATCTACTGAAGATAGCAGCCTTCTGGAGTCTGCTTTTTCAAACAGCATATGCGACTCATTGGACAGAGTTGAGGGAAAGCGCTCTGGGCCCTGGTGGCAAACACCTGAGTTGACATTCTTCTCTGCCACTTACGAGAGGTATGACTTGAAGCAATTTATCTAACTTTATGCCTCACCTTCTCAGTATAAAGGGAGAATGATTTGATGCAATACATAACTTAATGACGCCCTCAAAACAGTCTACAGCACACACAGGTGCTAGGATTAAAGGCCTTTGTAAATTCCTTCTCCCATAAGCACTCACAAAAGCACAGCCAGAAAGATTTGATGTCCCCAGACTGCTACATATTGTCCTTGCAGGTGGCAGTTCACCTGCTGGACAACAGAAGAAAATAATAGACTCAAGGTGTGTAGATACCGTGGATAAATTAAAGTCATGAAGTTTGTGAACATTCATTATTGTTGGATATGGTTATCACGTAGAGGTCTCTATATAGAACCAACTATTATGTACACAGTTGTTCAAAATATTGTCCAGTGACACAGCATGCTTAAAACTGTTTCAGATCTTTTAAAGTCTCCCTTTGGTTAACAGTGAATGCAGGGCTCTAACTCCCTTGCTAAGTAAAACTTAGCCTTTGTATTTCAGGTGTGCGTCCCTCTCCTCTTCCCTAAGGACCAGTCCATTTACTGCTAAATTTGTACCTTAAATCAGAATTAATCTATTTTAGTAACTCACACTCACTCAACAAATTTTCTTTTTACAAAAAGATAAGTGGAACTGAGGGATTGGGAAGATAATTCAGTGGGTAGGAGCGCTTATTTCACACGCATGAGGATATGGCTACGAGTCTTTAACATCTACAGAAAATGCTGGGCACTACTGTGCACATGCCTGTACCCCAGCACCTTTGGGGGTCGGAACCTTGAGGATCACTAGGTTTCACTTTGATAGTCTGCCTCAAGGAAGAAGCAGGGAGGAACAGAATACCCAATATTCTCCTCTGGTCTCTACATGCACAAGTGTGTGCACATGCGCACACACAAGCATACACCCCACACATGAATACACATTTACTATACATATATACACACAAGAACAAATTTTAAATAAGCAAAAATTGAAGTAAATACAAATCAAAGGTGATGTGTCTTCCATGAACACAGCAAATAAATACCACCAATTATTACTTTCTTTTGATGAGTCATGATCCACTTTAAGCAAAACCTCTTTCCAAGCCACCTAGACTGTTGTGCAGTTTGGAAAATGCGTAGTAGAGCTCTTTGAGTTTCAGAGAGAGATTTTACTCTTACAGTACACCCAGCACCACCATCTGCATGTGTGTAACCTGCGCACTGCATACACAGCTCAGCCAAGGGTAGGTAGATTCAGCCACCCAGCTCGTGCTGCATTTACAGACCCAGGAGGCTGGCATGTGACTCCATCCCTCCTGAAGAAAGCCTTCTAACGCACAACCTCCACAACCCTCACCAGGCCAATGGAATCCTGAATACAGAGCATGTGATTTCTCAGGGAAAAAAAAAAAAACCTGAGTAGGTTTTGGTGATGGACCAAGTGATCTGAGATCAGGATATGAACACAGATTTCGATTAGGCAATAGATAACTTAGGGACAGACTGGGCAAGTAAGATGTAACATTGGAATTGAATGGGATGCATAGAGAAGAGATGTCTGTGGAGAAGGAGGCATTAGTTACAAATTCCAGCAAGAAGTGGGTAGAGAGAAGAATAACAAGAAATCCCCCAGGAGGCAGAAGACCCAGATGAAAGATCACCAAGGAAGCTAAGCAAAGTGGTCAGCTATGTGGAGCATTGCCACTGGTTCCTGGGGAGGCAGTCAGTGATTAGCATCCACAGGTGTGTGTGACATAGTTCCAGGAGCAAGCTAATAGTGAAAGTATGGGCTGAATAAAAAGATGGAAATGCAGAGTCACAGGGAAAAGAGGGTGAGGACCTAAAATACCTGCCAGTGTTTTCTTCATGAGAGCCATGAGGGAAAAACAAACAAACAAACAAAAAACAAAACTCATACTCAGCAGGCTTCATTTTGTTCCCCAGAAGTTGAGCAAGGTCTCTTTGCTGTGATTTCTGTTAGTCTCAATTTTTCTGAGCTATTGTTATGAATCAACAGATGAGAAACTGGAGTTGTCCCCAAAAGGCACAGCTTCTGTATTATAAGCACACACTCAAATTTATGAATTGATGCGGAAAACTCATGTGGATCCTCAGAAACAGCTAGTGGGAATAGATAGGACACAGAGGTTATGGGGCTGCTTCATTACAACCAGGTTGTTTGTGGAATGCTAATTTAGGCTCTAATAAGGTTGAACTTCTGTTTCATGAAACCTGTTAACACATCCATTGAATATTTTCTTTTTCTTTTCTTTGTCTAATTAAAAAAAGTTTTAACTTTAACATGGTAAAATTATATGCAACAAAACAGTTATTAAGAATTATAGTAACAATATCCAATCCATTTGTATTTGACAAAATTAGAGAAAATACCGTATTATCTATCTTATGTTTGTGGGTCTAAACTTTTGTACCTAATTTAGCTTTTGTCATAACTAAGGAAAACTATAATTATAACTATCTAGTCTTCAACTCCATCAAATACCCCAGGAGGGTGAAATGTTATCTAACGACAGGGACATCAGATTGTCTGAACAGTCACTCTAGATTCTTCTATAACATTGGGGCATCCATCTTTGGCTTACAGGCCTAGAATATCTGACAGACTTTTTTCAGAAGCAGGAAATTTTGAAAGACTGTCCTACCCTGTCTTGGTAAAGTTCAGCAGTTACCTTTCTTTGTGTCCTGCTTGTCCACTTTAGACAGGGTATGGTTAGCTGTAGTTTTTCATGGATAAAGTTTATAGGTGGTAATTACCTTTTATCCATTTTACAGAAACCGAAGCTCTGTCATGTTAGCTAACTTGCCAAAGGCCATGTGCTGGTAGATACAGCTCACCAAAGTCAGTGCGAGTTAGGCTTTTCATATACTTCTCCTGCCATCAAGGGTCCTGTCAGTTCAGGGAGACACAAGCCTTAGTCCCAGCAGAGTTATTCAGTTGTGATAAAAGAGACATAAGTGCTTAAGGGCTTAGAAATTGTTAAAGAAAATGTCCCAGGGAGAGTTGGATAAACTCAGGAAAGAAGAAGATAAGACATCAGTGAATAGAGGTGCAGGTGCGTGTGTGTGTGTGTGTGCAGGATGGGACTTTACTACAAGGAAAAGCATTTTTCTTTCATAAACTCATGATTATACATTTACCTTTTCCAGTTTCACAGCTCAGGTAACCAGGTTACCGTCACTTTTAACAATGGTGTGCTGCAGCACTTCCTAACAAAATAACGGGTGATTCTGCATAGATAGTGACATAAGCAAAGATTCAGAGACTCAGAGAGTAGGTGGTGTTCAAGAATGGCTGGAGGAGGATCCGAGACTGAGGCAAGTGAGGCAGGTTACAGGGAGAATTAACAGCAGGTTATCAAGGATGTGTCTTAAGATTTCTGGCCAGGAGTTCACATTTCTTGTGGTAGGAATCTGAATGGGTCTTTAAAAAAGATGTTTTGACTGAGGACCAGGGCACAAACCTGTAACTCAGTGGTTGGGAGGCTGAAGCAGAAGGGTCACAAGTTTCAGGTGAGAATAGGCTAAAACAAACAAAAAAATTAAAGTATATAATTGCATGCAGAAATTTTCACATAGTCTCAGAAGTTTGGGAAATGTTCTTAAACTTGTTGCTCATTTTGAGAAATTCATTAGACAAGGTATTTTATGCCAGGACATGAAGCCAGAGTCTCCAACCTGCTAAGTACATGGTATTTTTTACTAGCATGCTTTAAAGTGATGCCCACAGCTTGTCTCATCCACATGCCCTGATGTGAGTCTGTGATGGGCCATTTAATAGCCATCATCTCAGTGACGTTTCTAATAAAATCAATACCCAGGGCAAATTTAGATCTCCTCAGTCATTATAAAACTGTCTGCACTTGGGACACAGCTATTGTTGGTATTCAGTGTTTAGTGTCTCTTACTCTCTAGTGGTCTCCTCTGTCCTTTTCTTTGTCCCACAACATCACTTTGCTGTAGAGTGTTTGTGCTTTCTCTAGAACATCCCACATTCTGAATTGGTCTAATTACTACTTGAGGAGTTAAATGTTTGTCCTACCTTCTGTAGCAGACTTGGTTCAGAATTTTTATAAAAGTCTATTTTAAATGGTGGCATCTTCCCTAGTTTGCATGATGCTTGGTCAGTTGGTGGCCCAGAGGAATTGATCTGGTGTTTAGGAGACTTTTGCCTGATGGGTTTTGTAACTTCTAAGGGTTGTTTCCTAGAGGAAACATTATAGGCTGGGAAACAGGCTCCTGAAATTTTCTGAGCTGAGCTGACCCCAAACTCCTTGGCTCAACTAATCCTTCTGTCTCATCCTCCCAAATTGCTGAGTCTATCATTGTGAACCAGTATATCCAGATAGAAATACTGATTTGACCACAGTATGTGGGTCAAGGTCAGGGAAGTTTGTGTAATCGACTGTACTGGTTATCCAGGAACAGGATACTAGCAACTAACACAGAAAGATGGGACAGACTCAAGAGAAGCTGTTTAAGTGAAATCTGTAGGACTGAGCTTTGGGTTTAGTTTACCCAGCCAGACACAAACACAGAATTTTAGGCTTGTAGTTGAGTACTGTGCTTAACAAAAATAGGAAAGCCAGGAATCACAATAGTCTCATAGCAGTTGACACCGAGAGTCTCGGTTTGGGAAAGTGGAATCTGAGCCAGCGATGGTCTGTTTTGGCTCAGACATCTGGTGAGTAGTTGAAGATGCAGGGCTGCAGCTTGGAGAAAGGCTGAGGATGGAAGGCAGGTAATGGCTGGAGCCCTGAGAGGGTATCTGATAATGGCTGGAGCCCTGAGAGGGTATCTGATAATGGCTGGAGCCCTGAGAGGGTATCTGATAATGCCTGGAGCCTTGAGAGAGGGTATCTGATAGCCGGTGGCAGGGGCACGGCGAGAAGGCAAGTTTTAAGTACAAATTTTGGTGATGCGAACACTGATGGGTCTTGTCAACCCTTCCTCCCCTGGGCTTCAGTTTATTTAGATTAGTTTAGCCCAGGATATCCCCCTCCCAGGGCCTTCCCTTCCATGGCTCAGGTTTCTTCTCTCAATGGAAAGAATTGCCCTCCCTGCAAGGAACAACATGGACTCAAACTCACGTTCCTTTGTTTTTTCTGGAGCCCGGATGTAAAAACATGACTTCTTGCTACCTTTCCTTTTCCCTTAAATCTAATTTCCCGTCTTTGTGTGACTAATCTGTTCTTTAGGGAAGCTGATGGAAGCAAGAAGGAAGGAGATAGGACATGAGCAGGAGCTGACAGTGGGTAAAGGCCATGTGTCCTCCCCTTGGCTTCCAGAGAGGGAACGTTTGTGCTCCTGAAGATGGTGGAGGAGAACCCAGGGGATGGGGTGGTTGCACGGTGGGAAGTGACAAGTGAGCAAAGGGATGGCTAGGACTGGGCCAGGACGGAGCTGAGCACATTGGTAGGTGTGATGGTTTCCATCAAGTCCCTAGAGAGAAGCGTGATAAGAACGAAGAGTCTTAACTATGAAGCTCTGGGAGTCAACACTCACACAAAAAGCTCCATGGTCCTGTTGGCCATCAGCCAATGTGAGGGAGCTCCTACTTACATTGGAAGTCAATCAAGAATCATAGCCAAGACTTGAGAGTCAGGCTCCCAGCCCCACCTGACCGTTGTGGGTTTCTTAATTTTTTTAAATCATTTTTAATTTGAGGGGGTGTTTTTCATTCTTCTATCTACTTGGCCCTCACCCTTGTGCTGTGCTTGGTTGCATTTCATAAAATCTCTGTTGCTTCATGCGATTGGACAAATGAAGCAAGTCAGATGACATGCAAACAAGGCTTAAATCATTTGAGCAAAGATGATGTTTGGACAGAATATTAGGAAACATGTTGAAATAGGTGGTTATAAATTAAACCCAGGGCTTAGAGGAAAATGTACTCTACAGAATCCAGATTTAACCACACACACACATGCACACACAGATAGAGACAGGGAGAGAGGGAGAGAGAGACTATGAAGGTAGGGAGGGTGGCAGCAGACCAACAGAGGTGTGTGTCTGGGAAGAACAATGGGTGGGCAAACGAATAAGGTACAATGATATATAGGTACGTATGTGAAATGCTATAGAATGAAACCCATTATTTTGTATGCTAATGAAAAACTGTAAGAGATAACTGTATCTGAATCCATTTGAATTTGTATTCTGAATCCACTTGCATCCTACTGAACACAATGAGAGTATCACAGGAGAGCTTATTCTAGATGAAAAATAGTGTGAAAAATAGTGAGTGAGGACTCTGTAGTAGCTGGAGCAAGCCTCTACTTTCCACAGAATCAGTATTTGGAATTCCAAATCTTTCACCATGGAGTTCATTTTATTTAACCTTTGAAAAGAAGGTGCAGGGGTTGGGGAGTCACCTTCAAAGTCAGGGGTATTTGCATAGTCTTAGAGCATTGAGAGGCACAGACCAATGTTGGCAGGAGGGGGATCTTGGGTTTGATTGACAAGAACAGTCATGTCCATGTACTGATTGAGAAAAGCAAGCCAGAGAAAATGGCCCCGAGTCCTGCTGTCAGACAAGCCCTTGACGCCATGGAGCTACACCAGTCTTACTCTTGTAATGTTTCATTTTTTTCTGAATTTTCCTCGAGTGTTAGAGCCCATTAATTGCTTCCTTACGGCAGCTGCTTGTGATTTAGGAATGATTGCGGGCATGCACAGTCTGTTGTTTGGGGCCCAAACAGACATCATAAAAGACCTTGTACTTACAGTCTCACCACAGAAAAATGCCCAGGAAATAATAACTATAAAAATTAATTTTCAACCAAGTAGGGCTGGTTTGGATATTTTACATTTTGGGTTCTGTCCACCCCCTTCTGCTTGGCTTTCATCTTTGATGCAAAATGAAAGGTGTGAAGTCAAAAGCTGCAAATCCACTTATTGCCATAATTCTCATCCCAGGCTGTGTGGGGCTGGGTGTTGCCATAACCACAGCGCTCCTGCCATGGAGTTGGCTTCTCCCATCGTCCATCCTTCCATGCCGCTGCATTGAACTCCAAGAATTTTATTGTGTTTTTGTCTCATGCATACACCCATTTCAGTTGGGCAAGAATTAATTGAGCACCTACTCTGTGCTCAGGTTGACTGAGCATCTCTAAGGCCTGGAGTTCAGCTTTAGTTATTAAAGGAATGGGGCCACAAGTTTGGTTTGGTTTTGGTTGACAACCACTCTCAACGGCCAATTATATTCAATTGACATCATCTTGAAACATTGCCACCATCCACACAGGATGTTTCCCACGGTTTGTGTCACCTTTAGGAAGCTGTATATGCTTGTCTTCTTCGTTCCTCAAATATCTGAAAAAAGTGTTTGCTTTTGTTTTCCATCAAGCGTAATATTGCAGTGTGTTGTCAATAATCACCAACATCGGTAGGCCACGCACTAGTAAGTTGCTTTGTTTCAGTCAAGGAAGGGGGCGTTCTTTTCTCCCACTTAATAGATGAGGAAGCCAGTGCAGCAAGACTAATTGGCCAGCCGAAGACTGCCCATGTGCCTCAGTCAGAGTTTCCGTCTAGCTCTGTGACTTGAGAACCTGACCACCAAGATACTTTTATTTTACATTCTTCATCTTTAAAATAACACCTCCAGGTTACTCTTGTATTTTCCTTGGACTTTTTACTGAAACATTTTAAAAAAAGAAATTATAAGTTACAAACTCACACATTTTATCTATGATTTTAGGCAGTGCAATTCTATGCCAGGAAAAAATAAAGATTTATGTATTACTAGCTCAAGTTATTTGTAAAGTTTAAAGTCTGTCCATCAAAATGATTTTATATTAAACTTCATAAGATAGAACAATTAGACATCCCCCAAATTATATACATATGCATACATATCCTAACAAAATAAAACTTTATATATGAATTCAAGGTTTTCATATACAAAAGAAAACAGGTTCTCATTTTTATTATGGGGAAATTGGTGCTAAGTCCATTAAACATGTTACTCAGAAGCAGATACATATATAGAAATAACTACATCTAATTAGCTAGAGTCCCCAGTTCTCAAAGAAAGCACTAGGTTCTCAGGTTCTAAATTGTCAATGTTATTTGTAGCACCATTTTCTGTAGTTTCAGAAATGTGATAAAAATTGCAAGTGTAGCCAGGCAGTGGTGGTGCATGCCTTTAATCCCAGCACTCAGGAGGCAGAGGCAGGTGGATCTCTGTGAGTTGGAGGTCAGTCTGGTCTACAAGAGCCACTTTCCAGGACAGGCTCCAAAACTTCAGAGAAACTCTGTCTTGAAAAACAAAATCAACAAAAACAAACAAAGAAACAAACAAACAAAAAATACCTTGCAAGTGTGTGGTTTAGGTATGTATCTCACTTTCTGAGAGGCCAATTAAATATGTGTGTGTGGAGACAGAAGTCTCCAATCAGTACAGTTGAGGCACCATCTCAATACTACACTCCTGTCTCTTTCCCCACTGGAAAACTGTAAGCATCAATAAAGCATTGTTGCAAGAACTCTTGAGCCCACAGAGAGACTTAGATCAGCCATCTGGTTCACTGGGGCTGTGCTCTCCCATAAGGGAACCACTGGTGTAGAAGGCTGGCATCTTCCCCTTCAAAGATAGGTATTAAAATACAGTATGAAGTTTGCTGTAGTGAAAAGGGAGAGCAGGCCTGCTTTTTGTCCCGCCCAGCTCCCACATGGCTAGCTTAACA
>LOJH01043582.1:1864-12278 GCA_001685095.1 Ellobius talpinus
CAGTGTGCTTAAAAATATACATAGGCTTGGGAGAGTAAAGAAAAAGATAAGGTCTTTTAAAAAAGGGAAAAGTCATGGTACACACCTTCAATCCAAGCACTAAGGAGGCAGAAGCAGGCAGATCTCTGTGAGTTTAAGGACAGCCTGGTCTACAGAATGAGTCCCAGGACAGAGAAAGATACACAGAGAAACCCTGTCTCAATAAACCAAAATTAAAAATAAAAATAAAAGAGAGTTGAAAATATAGCCACATAAAGTTGGAAAATACAAAGAAAATCTGAATACTGTATGCTATGTGTTGTCTTTGAATGATTTGATGGCTTAAGAATGAACAACAGCTTCTTAGAGACATTTGTTCATAAATGTTGTTGGATTAATACAACATACACATTTTAAAAATGCTTTCACTTCAAAATGTAAGTCAAAGTATATTTTAAGTTGGAGAAGTTTTGTTTTTGTTTCCATGGGAAATGAGAGGCTATGAATTTATTCTGGGTTCATAAAAATCAGGCTTGATCAAGGAATACAACCTGAGAAATCTTCAATAGGAGCAGATGGCCCAGATATCTGAGTTCTACATCCAGAAAAGCCTCAAGACTCCTGGTTGAGATAATCAAGTCTCAGAGATTATCAGCAGCACCAGCTAACAGGAAGTAGCCTAGAAAACTATTCCTACATTCCAAAAAAATGGATTTTGGGTGTTTGTCTTTGTTTAGAGTGTTGGTTGCAAGTAGTTAAGGATAATGGTTGGGAAAAAAACAAAGATTAGATTCAGAGTTCTTGTTTTGAAAAAGCCTGAGGTAATCAGCCAACCAGTTTATAATTAATGTAGACCTCTATGTGTTTCTTTTGGCCTGAACGGCTGTGGGACTGGGTGGAACAGTAACCTCTGGCAACATAAACCCTTTGTTATTTCTTCATTACACTGTTATTTCCTCTACTATATGATAATCTGATGCATCTTACCAATAATTATTCTGTTCCCATTAATATAAATATCCTGCTCTAACTAGAAAGAAACTACATATTAACAAACAAAAAGGTTAGCTAGCTAAATTATACCACAAAAATAATTAATTTTAAATGAGTTTAAAAGACTTCTACATACTCATTTTCAATAAGATAATATACTTCTAATTTTTTCCTTCCCCTACAATTAGTTTTGATAGTCCTCTAGTCATACTTGGAAATCCTAGTTTCAAGACTTCCCCATTACAAACTTTAAATATCAAAATCAGAGAGTAGATTGAAGCTCAGAGGAATAGTAGTTGCCTAGTATGATCAAGGAGAGAAAAGTTCACATACAGATACTTACATATACAAATAGACATTCAAAAACACATACATACACACACCCTAGACACATGCACACATATACACATACATTTTATTACAAATAACAGATGCGCAGAAACAGTCACACAGAGATCTCATACACACAGACAGACATGCACAAACACATAAACAAAAACAGATCACAGAAACACACAGAGACCTGGGACATGTGCATGATGATACTAGTCCTCACCATAACTCTTCATTTAGCTTTCATGTTATTATTATTATTTCAGATCAGCAAGAAGATTACTCTCCCAGGTACATTTTTATTTCTCATCTTAAAGATATGTCTTTAAACACATGGAATATGTACCATCCACTTCATTGCTTTATATCTTTTCATCTAAAATTACAGACCCTTAATATTATTGTGTTTTTCTAGTTTGACTGTATCTGGGCTTGCTGGGTTTTGTAATAAGAATCAAATTTTGACAATGAGTCTCCTCCTTTTTTTTTCTCCTGAGCTGGATTTTAATTTCCTACATGGTAAACAGACAAGAAAATCAAATAGACTGTGAGAAGATAAATGCATATCCTGCCTTTTTCTCGGGTAGAATTATCTCTCCTTATATCTCTCCTTAGGACTGGGAAATGTCATTAACCATTAAAGTAAATTGTCAGATTCATGTGTGCCATGCCACTATGGAAATGACATCAGAGTGCCCAAAATAACAAATTCATAATGTTTCCTCACAAATTTTCTTACAGTCTCCATGGATATTTCTGACTTTCTTATTACATCTTGGCCCATAAAAGATTCACAAGGTGCATGGAAAGCCCTTGAAATCTTCCTCATATTAACACTGCCATTCAGGATGATCTTGGATGGTGATATACTGAGAATTGTATTGTATTATTGTAATACAATAATGGCAATCAACAACGCTTATGCAACTTGATGAATGGACACTAAACCCCCTATTATATTAAAAGTTGGGTAAAACAAGAGTGCTAAGATATGATGGATGAGATCCATATTATTAGATATATGTTTGCGTATAAGAGAATGGCTCTGCACATTCACACTAAACTGGATATATTGGACACCAGCACTATCACAATTTTTTGGTCTATGTACACAAACAAATTGCCCTCTTAATTTTTATTGCATGTATTTATACTTATATATGTATATGTATGTATAGTGTATTGTAGAAATTAGAGGATTTTTCTCCTATCATGTGTATCTTAGGAATTGAATTTGGATTTTTCAGGCTTGGCAGGAAGTTCCATTTTAGATGACTTTCTGGGATATATTTAGAAAGGAACCTTAATTCTGTGATTGGTTTCTTTCAGTGTTAATATTTGCTTATAGTTCTCTTAACTGAATCTAGGTGCTTCTGTTGAAGTTTCAGAGTCTTTTGTAAAAATTTAAGAGCAAATATTTTTATTAAGTATTGTTAAGTAAAAATGTACAGATATATTTATCATAGAATCATCCTCCCATTTTCACTTTCTGAACTTTTTATTTCTAATAACATTAAACTTATCACCTCACTTGCTTTTAAAAGCCCCTGACTAATCTTTTCGTTTGGCTGCTTACAGTCTGTGTACAAGAAACCTGCTTTTCTTTTCTGAGTTAGACGTTTTCAATACCTTCATCTTTTCCTCTTGCCTTTCAAATGCATTCAAAATTACCGTGCTTGATGCCCATTCCGTCCTCCAATTACTTCAGTTTTTTTAATTTATTAAGTCTTATGTTCCCTATCTCCATCTCTTGGCCAACCCATCTCAATTAGTTTTGCTAAATTAATTTTTTGCACTTATTGTTTAGTTCTTTTCTTATTACTCCAGGAGGATTTTAAATATCCAAGGTCTGTCTCAATTTTGTCATTATTCTGCCCCAACTTCCTGAATGCCAGGACTCCAGGATTCTTTCACTATGAATGGATAATACTCAACATCCATATGTTTTGCAATAAAGTAATATAGGATTTCTCACCAGTCTTTAAACACATTGAAGATCAACTTTATGTCCTAGAATCAACATCCTTCACATTATTTGACTTTCCAAATCATCTACTGTATTAATTGAACACTCATTTTCCCCCATTTTGTGTGATATCTTTTCAGCCATTTCATTTTTCCAGCATTTAAGTTGAAATCTGTGAAATGCTATTGTCCTATAACCTTCACTCAAATAATTATTTTCTTTTCTCCTTCATATTGGTATAAAATATCATTAACTCTTATTTGCTTTCTGTTTTTTATCTTAGGCTGTCTTCTATTCTGTATTTTTCATGAAGATGCTTATGGCATTTTTAGTTAGTAACTTGTAAAGGGTAATGAATGGATCATATTAGTAAGTGGTATGGATTTGAGCTCACAGGTATGGTGAGTATCTATGGAATTCTGTTAATGTAAATATATATTTAATTAATATAATTATATAATATATGTGAAATCTTTTATACATAAACCTTTAGAACAAAGATTATATTAACACTTCTGAAGATGGAGTTTTGAATAAATGACTTTATATATATTACTTCACTACAACAAAATTGGCTACAAAAACTGGAATACAATTTTCAACAAAACCTTCACCTTTGTAACATTTTATGCTTGTACTCTAATTTTGCCAATCTACTAAAATATTTTATGGAAAATAATAATCTATCTCTTTATCTTAATAAATATTAGTTATAGAACAGTGAGATTCTTCATTATTCTTTAATAAGTATATTTTCATGGTTGTCATCAAAATATATACATCAAATTCCTAAATATATAAGATGACCTACATACACTTAAGTGTCCCAATCCATTAACAAATAAACAAACAAAGTCAGTGAATAGCTTAGTGTTTATAGCTTCTTAGTGCTTATACCTATGCCCTGAGTATGATCTCCAGACCTCATGCTGGAAGAGGAGAACTGTATCCCAAAAATTAAACTTCACCAGCACGTATGGCATGAATACACCTATTCATATGTAGATACCATATTAATCAAAAAATTAACAAATAGAGTTCCAATAACCATGTTAAAGAAAAGCTCAAAGTTACAAAATACATGCAAAGTAAAATTAGAGAAATGAAAAAGTTTTCAAAACTTCATGTTTTTCAATGTATCAATCAGTGGGAGATCATCCTCATTCTGGATTGCGGGTAGACACATAAAATAATGTGATGCACTCATCTTAAAATATGTCAACATCCATTAGGATTAAGAAATCTCACATTATCCATTTAATGACATAGTATGTGAGATCATAAATTACTGTTATGATACTTGCACAAAGATGCTTACATTTTTAGAAAGCACATAGATACATGTGGATGATAATTTATTACATGGTTTATACATTTACTTATAACACTTGAAAGTAAAGCTTATATTTTTTTCATGTTTTTGTAAATATAAAATTTACCTCTCATGTAATAAATTAGCTATATATTATTGAATATTTATTATAACACCAATAAATATTTACTATATTAACATATAATAGATCTAAATTATCTCTAGAGTGTCAAACACTGAAAATAATTCATTGCTGAAACTTCATTCTTTTAAAGCGCAGTCAGTTGGATGTTTCCTCTCATTTTCTCTCCATACCCATGCATTGTTCTTTGGGCCAAATATTTGAAAACTTTATAATGTTTTAACAAGAATATTTTGCTACATTTGTGCTACATGTACCATAAGGAATGTAAATATATTGTATTTAATGCTCCTTTAAATTAGATAAAAGTAGATTGGTATAAGTTTTCTTAAAGGAAAACTAGCTAGCATAACCTATTAATGTTGAGATAACACCCCCTCTCTCTGTGGGAAGGTTGGTGTGGTATGGGGGTGTTGTTATTGTTATTTTGCTGTTTGTTTGCTTTTTTATTTTGTTCTGAAACCATTGTCATTTTTGACTTGACTAATATGCTGGTTCTAGCAGACAAACATAGCAATGGTGTGTCAAATTAAAAAATCAGACTCATATGAATTTCACTTTGTCAGAAACAAGGGATTCATACTCACAGGATGATAGAGTGTTTCAAACTACATGATAATATCTTGATTCTTTTATCTTTGTTGAAGATATCATCTGGGCAATTTTATAATTTCCTTCCTTACCACCACCATTAGGAAGAACAAGGCTCAGCATGAGTTACACGATAGTGGCCTCAGATTCTAATGAACTGCTGCAAGCTGCTTCTCTGAAAATATCTTTTAAATAATAGTAGCAATTTATTCACTGATATACTGTATCTTGATGGAGATTTCTTCACTCTCTTAATAGGAACATTTCTTATGATAGTACTTTTACTGAAGACATTTCCTCAGGAAGAATATTTAATCTTGACAACGACTCATTTAATTGTGCTGAGAATAAATTGGCAGTGAATTTATTTGTGCAATGACACCTTACAGATCTTCAGTCACTTGGGAATAATCCACTTACATACAGTGTCACAGCCTGTCTGCATTTTTAGATGTGAATTCCAGCAACAGCTAGTGCTTATTCTCTCCAATGTCACACCTGGGAGGGAAATTGTTCAATTATATTTCCATCAAATAGACTAAAATTTCAAATGAAGTTGCATATTTTTTCTATATCTAATATGAAGATGCAAATGAAATAAGTTCATATCTATATAACACCTGCCTCATTCTTTCTACTATTTTGTAAGGCATTTATATTAAAATTTGCTTTCTTTAGATTCAAGCTTTACCTGTTTGGGAAAATTCATTACTTACAAAATCACTTCAAAAAGTCAAAAATACCAATCCAAAGAAAATTATGTTTTATATACAATATTTATTTCTTAAGAAATTCAAAACATTTTATCCAAGTATATCCATAATCCTCCCTATTATGAATAAAATGTGTTTTAGGCCTGCCATTCCTTAAGGAATGACAAAACTATCTACCATGAAACAAATGACAAGGGAAATTGTCCCAGTGTTCTAACCGCATAATTTCCATTTTCATCCCATTGAAATGAAACACTTGACAGTGAGGTTCAGTTAATTGGTGGTGACATTGTACATATAAAATCTCTGTCTCAACTGAGCTCTTTGTCTTCAGCTAAAATATCACATGAAGGCTTAATCACAACTTCTCTCCTTATTCTTTTCCTTCTGGTTTTCTGTCAATCACAACAGAAGAAGCAGAAGGAAGGAGAGGAAGAACAAAGTTGATCCTTCATGGTAAGTTGAAGTGTACTGGGGACTGGTCAATAGTCTCAAAGTCATTGCAAAATAATTATTTAAAATAATACTAACTACTTCAAACAGACACTATAGATGCATTCAAGCTTATAAAAGAGCAAAAGAGATGTTTGCAAGTAGAAAAGAGAACACAAAGTATCCTTTAGTTTTTATCGAATGAAAAGTAGATTATTTGGGAAAAGGTCTATTTCTGCCCTAGAACTGTTTTTGTCAGCATTTCTCTTGGGAAGCGCACAGGTGTGATTGGAAATGATAACTTCAGGAGCCTGGTGTGGGCAAACATTCCAAATGAAAGGTAGTGAGCCTGGTAGAAATCAACTACACAGATGAGAAGAGACTGAGAGAAAATAAAAGGTCAGCTACTTTCTCATGTCCCTCCTAATACTCAATTATATTTTGTAAAAATTCATAAAATTGATGAAGCTATATAGTTTTATTCACAAAATAACTAAAATATATATCTATAAAATTATATTTAATGAAAATGAGGCCATGAATTTGAAAGAAAGTATGGAGTGGTGTATGTGAGGTTTTGGAGGGAGGAAAGGGAATGGGGGTGTTTTAATTATAGTCTCACAACTAAAATAGAGATAGAAAAAATAAAGTCTTTTTTCATATATACAATAAATTTGTCTAGAAAAAGTATTTTGTTTTAAATATGATTCTTAAAAACGTAGAGAAGGAATTTTGAGAGGAGGAACTTCAAGTTGGAGGTGCTGTTGTGTCCCATGAAGAAAACAAAAGCGAGATGCTGCCAGAAGAGCTGGAATAACTCTAGGTTTGAGTCAGTAAATCTTGTAGGCCATACAACCATTTTCCAGACTAGCCACAATTATTTGCATATTATGTTATAGATGAAACACGTAATAACTACTATATACCCATGTTTTCTCTAAACAGACATCAGTAATAAATAGTGATTTCAACCAAGAAACCTCACCACTTTTTCACATGCACCTAATAGAATTTTACTTAGCCATAAAGAAAACTGAAATTATTAAAATGAATGTATGTGGAGAATATATTATATAAAATAACCCAGATACAGAAAAAGAAACAATGTATCTTATTTCCCACAGCTTCTGATTGTTCAATATGTGTATTGATGTGGGTTTGAGTATTCATAGCAGTCAGAAAACTAGAATGCTGAACTAAGAGAGGGAGCAAAGACTTTAGAGGAGTGAAGAGAGGGTTTTAAAATATATGTGACATAAAGGTAGAAAGGACACTACTGAGGAAAAACAAAATTAGGAGAAGGGCAGGGAAATTCACGGGTAGATGGGTTGGATGAGGATCAGTTAAAACTCAGTAGTTAAGAAAGTGCTTAAGGATATGTGTTAGCTCACATGCTAACTAAAAATAAAATTCAAGTGTGTACTGTACAAACAACAAATACTTAAACCTAATTAAAGAAATGAAAAGGAAATCAGGGGGTAATATTTGTGATATCACAGAGCGTGGCTTCACCTTTTTTAAGGTAAAATACAATCACGCCATATTTTTACTCTTCCACACCTCCTCTTCTACCCTGTTCTCTTTAAAATGGATGGATTCTTATTTATTTTAATTTTTTGTAATTATTATAATTTCCACCTATTATAAATGGAGTCCATTTAAGGTTGCTTGTACTTATATTGATTTATGGGTTGATCACTTGATTTGAATAATTAATACGCTTATCCTCCCTGAGGAAGATTAATTTTCTGGCTCTCAGCATTGTTTCCTGAGGCAGTTGTTGTAGGAGTGAGGAAATTTCCCCCTCATATATTAGTATGTCTGTTGATGTAGTTCTTATTCAGGCCTTATTAAGGTAGCCATATTTCGGAGGTATTGTAAGAATAGCTTCCCTGAGTTCCTAAAAGTCTTGCTCTAGATATACTGGTTCTCTGGCTCTTACAATCTTTCTGTCCCCTCTTCTGTGATGATCCTTGAGCCTTAGGTGTAGGGGTCATTTTATAGATTACTCATCAGGTCTGAATACATCAGGATCAGTTTATCTCTGCATTTAACCAATTGTAGTTTTATGCTATAGTTTCTGTCTGATGCAAAACTAAGCTTATTTGATGAGGAGTGAGAGCTACAGTTATCTGTGGGTATAACGATAATATGTTGCATGGTGGTTAGAGACTATACTGGTATAGCTATATTAGTTTTTCCTCTCAAATCTATGTCCTTAAAAGACCGAGTTTGCTGGCTATGTTTCTAGTACAATTCATGATTTGGAACATGTTGAGTGGGTTTTAAGTTTGATTAGACAGCTATTGGTTGCCCTCAGGATATGTGTTCCACTATTGAACTCTTAGGATTATCTTGCTGTGCTGATCATTGTTGTGTTCTATAGAATTCATGAAATTGGTTGCTTCCATCCATTGGTAGCCTGCATATGGCACAGCCATATCTGATGGTAACAGCAAAAGTCAGAATGCCTGATATACAAAGATCCAGCAAAGCTGAGTTGAGCTGCCTGATGACTGCTCTGCTACCTTTGATTTTCATTGCTACCCACTGCACACATGGGAGACTGAATATTTGTAGAATTTGGGGACATTGGATTGATGGAAAATTTCTTATGAATCAATTATACCTTCTCCAAGGAGTATTGCTTCTAAGCTTCCCTAGGACAGTCCTGAATATACCACCCTTCCCACTTTTAGAAAGATAACCTTATCTACTTGAAAGTTTTTCTTATGCCTTAGAAGTTGTGATAGGTCTCTTGATGGGGCTATGAGACATTCTTGAAACATCTGTCCCTACACTTATGCAGAAACAAGATATTCAAAATAAAGTAAACTCAAAAAGGTCAACAAGATAGCCAGGCAGTGTTGATAACACCTTTAATTCCAGAATTCAGGAAGTAGAGGCAAGAAGATCTCTGTAAGTTCAATGCCAGCCTGGTTTGCAAAATCTAGTTCTAGAACAGCTAGGGCTACGGCTGTTACACAGAGAAGAAACTTGTCTTGAAAAAAAAGAATATGTTTGTCACATTCCTGATTTTTTTGGAATGATTTGACTATTTCTCCATTTAGGATGATGGTGACAGGGGATTTTCTCTGCAGTATTTTTATTATATTGTATTCCAATTTTCTGTGGGACTTTGGCATAAATGGGTGCTAGATTTTGTCAAATCTCTTTTCTACATTTATCAACATTATCATGTGTTGCCTGCCTTTAATTTATTTATGAAATATATTTCATTTATTGCTTTATGTGACTTGAAACATCCCTGCATCTCTGGGATAAAGCCAACTTTGTTATGATGGATAATAATTCTGATATGTTCTTGAATTTAATTTGTTAGTATCTCACTAAAATTTTTTCATCTATAGTCATTAGCAATAGTGGACTGTTCTTTCTTTCTTTCTTCTCTCTCTCTCTTTCTTCTTTCTTTCTTTCAACAGGGCTACTTCTTAGTATAGTGTGGGCTATCTGAATCTCACTTTGTAGACCAGGATGGCCTCAAATTGATAGAGTTTTACATGCCTCTGCCTCCTAGGTGCTGAGATTAAAGGCATGTGTGACTACCACACACTATCAACCTTCTAATTTTATTTTTATTGGATGTTTATCCAGTTTTTGTCTAAGGGTAACACTTGTATTTCCTTTAGCCACCCATAAGGCTGCACTTCCGGGTTCAGAGGCCAGCATACATATCTCAGGTGCACATGCGTGAGTCGCCCACTATCTGCATCACCAGCCTTTGATGTAGAAGCCCCTGTGCGCAGGGCATGGTGCCACCCAACACCAGCGTCTGACATAGACATGTCTTTCCCCTCGTGCRCATGTGCTGGGAAACCTTTAAAAGCTAAAGGCACTATTCTCCTCTCTCTCTTTTTCACCTTGTTCACCCTTTTCGTGGGCCCATTTGCACATATCTTTAATAAATCTATACACGTGGGTTCGTTTGTGTC
>LOJH01043583.1:439-14403 GCA_001685095.1 Ellobius talpinus
GAAATTGGAAGCAAACAAGATTGCTGGGCAAAAGTTGGGAGCATGGGGGTGGGGTAAGGGTGGGCTAGGGGAACAGGAGAGGGAGAGAGAGAAGGGAAAATGGAAAGACTGGGGAGAGCTTGGGGGAGTGGGAGGGTGGAGATGGAGGAAGGGTGGCTATGGGAGCAGAGAAGATATCTATATCAAGGGAGCCATTTTAGGGTTGGCAAGAGACTTGGCCCCATATGTCCATGGGGATGTCCCCAGCTAGGCCCTTGGGCTGCAGAGGAGAAGATGCTTGAACTGTCCTTGCCCCACCATCACACTGATGATTATCTCGAATATCACCATAGAATCTTCATTCCGTGACGGATAGAGATAAACACAGAGACCCTCATTAGAACAAGGGACGGAGCTCCCAAGATCCAGTTGAAGAGAATAGGGAAGGAGAAGACAAGCAAGGAAGTCAGGACCGCGAGGGGTTGGTCCACCAACTGAGACAGAGTGCCTGATCTAATGGGAGCTCAACAAATCCAGCTGGACAGGGACTGAATGAGCATGTGATCAAACCGGACTCTCTGAATGAGGTTGACAATGGGGGCTGATGGAGAATCAATTGATAAAGGCACTGGGGCTTGTTTCTATTACATATAATGGCTTCTTGGGACCCTAGTCTATTTGGATGCATAGCTTCCTAGGCCTGGATGTAGGGGAGAGGGCCTTGGACTTCCCACAGGGCAGGGTTCCCTGCCCTCTCTTAAGGAGGGAGGGAGAGAGAGGAGGATGAGTGGGAAACAGGAAGGAAATGGGAGGATGGGAGGAACTGTAATTTTTTAATGGAAAAATAAAAAAATAAAAATAAAAAATGCTAAGAAAACCTATGTGTCTAAAGGGTCCTTTCATAGAAAATTAATACATGAGACAGTGATCAAGGATGCTTGGTTTATCACTTAAACAAATGGCCAAGATGAAGAAAGAATATTAAAAGCAAGTCATGTTTCCATCTGTTTAGGGTAACAATATCTGTTGCCAGGGCTGTCCACTGGCTTCAGAATCTATCTTCTTTGGTCTTTAACATAGAGTTAATACCAATAACTTCCTCTGGAAAATTTTCAACACCTAGAGCTGGACAGTAACTGCTGTATTGGAAAGCTGGTTTCAAGCCTTTCCAAAACACATTGTTAAACTACCTATCCCAAACTCAATCATATGAGCCAATCCAATAAATCTCTTACTAAAATAATTTAATATTGTAAATATGCATTTATATATGATAGTATATACAAATCTCTCAGTTCTGTTCCTCTAGAGAACCTTGACTAATACTCAGAAGAACATTTGTCCCCAAGCTTTTCTTTCCTAAGAGACCATGTATTACTCTTTCAGTCTCTCTGTTCATTATAAATCTGGTTAGTTTGTTTATATAACCCTATTTTCAATTTTGAAAATAATTTATGTATGTATAGAAACAGTTATTTACTATAGAATTTCTAAAGTATTGAAATATGTGTTTTCAAAATATTCTTCAATGATCCTGTAGAATCCAGTGATATCTGTTGCAGTATCCAACTTTAACTCTAATGTTATTTACTTCACAGTTCTTTTTCATTCCTTTGTTTAGTTTGGTTAAAAGTGGGCAATGTTTTATTATTTCAAAGAGCCAACCTATGCTCAGGTATATGGCTTGAGTCATAAAATATTTGCTATGCATGTGTGAAGACTTGAGGCTGTGTATCCAGTACCCATATACAGATCCTGGCCTGGTGTTATATATAGGCACTGAGGGATAAGCAGATGATAGAGACAGATCCAAGGGGCTGACCAGGCACCTAGTCTAGTCAATAGGTTATCTCCAGGTTCAGTGAGAGACCCTCTCAACAAATAAGATGGAGAGTGTTAGAAAATAGCATTCTACAACAGTCTCTGCATATACATGCATGAAAGATCCTAGACACATCTGTAAAATACACTTGTACACACCAAAGAACAAACTTTGTTTCACTAGTTCTTTCTATTGTTCTGTTATACTGTGTACATATATGAAAGTGAAGTACTGAAGATATTATTCATATAATTAATATATACTAATAAAATTAATGTTATCTTTATCTATAGAGGGACTATATCCATGTTGCATATTGCTAAAGCTACATGGTAATTCAATTTCTTTGAAACTTTGAGTAAAACAGTACTTTTCACACTCTATGAAATTTTATTACACTAATATGCTTGAGTGCACTAAATACCAATGGTACAATTATCAACACATGCTGGCATAAGTAACAAAAACAGAAGGGTAGTAATTACTGTACCAGAAGGGCCACACTGTATGTGGTCTTCTTTCTTTTATATTTTAAATTTCTCCTCATGTTTCTGTTTACCTGACATTCTTTACAAAAATTCTGTTTGTGTTGTGTTTCATTTCACTATATTTATTCTTGGCTGCTGAACTCTGCTTCTCATCTTTTTATAAGTGAAATAGTTAAGAAGGATATCTTTTGTCTTGAATAAAGAGGGTTTACAAAATACTCTTTAAAGTTCAAATTAAATCTATAACCTTAATCATAGTTTGAATAGATGAGATTCCATTTGTAAAATGGATTTTTAAATTCTCAATTATGTGCCATTCCATTTCATTCTTAAAAGGTCAGGTGTGAGTTTATGAGGCTTTTTGCAAGAGCCTCTGATTTCAGTTCTGCAGAACAGCCTACAAAGAGGAACTCTTCTGTGTTTATGTGTCCACAGTCACATTCACACACAGACAAACAGAGAAGCAAACACTCTTAAAATGATCTATTCTGCTGTTGTACCAGACTGAGCAGCCATGTATTCAAGGGGATGAAACTTTCTACCTGTGTGACCTTGAACAACAGCAGTTAACATCTCTACACCAGTTTTCTCTACTCTAAATTGTCCACAGTTTGATTGTAACAGTTTAAATGAAGTAGACACGGTTTTAGGCAAACAATGATGGGTGGTATTTCCATTTACATAAATATATGGAATTTAACATAGTGCCACAAGTATTGATACTATTTTAAGTAGTGGCTGGTGTAGTGTCTACCACTTTTTGAGCATATGTTACATGAAACATACCATTGAATACCATGGTTTCAAACTTTGTGATTTGAATGTAAAGTGTCTCCATGAATTCACTTGCTTGTACCCAAGGATGCCAAATAATGCTACTGCTGGGAAAAATTTTGGAACCTTTATGAGTGGAAACCTCAGTGTGAGATACGAGGGTCAGATCTTGAGGCCTTTATATCCTGACCTCACTTTCTTTTCACTCCTTGATTTCTGAATGTTGATGCAATGTGAACAGTCAGCCATCCATCTCCTTCTGCCATTATGCCTTCCCTGCCTACTGCCATGTCTTCTGACCAGGATACACTGCACCTCTGTAGAGCTCTAATCCAAAATACATTCTTCGTTCATTATTTCCTTTGCAGGTATATTAATACAGGTAATGAAGAGAGTCGGAGAATAAATGATAGCTGCATGCTGTGTTGTTGGGTAACTGTAGCAGTCTCAGAACAGATGTCATCCATCCAGATCAGCATTATATGCACAGGAAGCCTTTGATAAATAGTGTTGATAACACTGAAGGTTCATACACAGTGAAGCTTCCACTAAAGAACTAAACCCATTAGTTGCATAATCGATGTTAGCTATTATTATATTCTCTGTAACCATCACCATGGTCAATAACTTTGTTCATTGCTGCATTGAATGCCCTATCAATAATGCATGTCTGTGCTTCTTAAGTGGATTAACATTCTTTTATGAAGTCAGCCTTCCTTTTCAGTAAATCTCCTGATAATTTCTTTTCCTTCTTCCTAAATGTTTAGGCCTTAGTGATACAAGACTTATCTAAAACAAAGAAGTGGTGTCTGCACAAAGGAAAGAGACAAGTAAAAGGAAAGAGATTCCTTGTTTGAGAACCTGGAGAACATGGATGGATTGATAGAGATGCTCTTTTATCATCAGAGAAAGTCTATATGCTATGCTGTCAGTGGGACATGACAATCCCTCAGCAAGCTCAGTACATGAACAGATTGTGGAGATAAATGGGAAGCAGATATTTCTGTTAAGGAATTTGTTCTGTGTCTACTTTCAAGATTTAGGGCTGCAGTCCGTGTCATCAAATGAGGCAACTCTTCCTGACTTGACCTCCAAGATCAATTCTTAGAAGGGTTTGCAGTAAGGCCCAAAGAGAACAAACAAGCAGGAAACACTGTGCCGTGAATGTTGTTCTGTTTGGTTTTGTAACTGGTCATTCCTGATGATCTGTAAAGTTCAATATTGAATTGAAATTCTGACAGTTGAGCAAATTTACCCACTAATCACTCTTAAAGCATACATACACATTCGAAATAGAAAAGCAAATAGAGATCTTCAAAGTTTGCTTGCCACAAGCTTTAGAACACTGAATTCCCTGTACCATAGATTTACACATCTTTAAGTTGCCTGCCTACCTACAAGAAACAAATGTAAGGACACATGTTAAAGGGGCATGTCAGCGGTTCTTCATGGAGTGGTTTTCATAGACTTATGCCCATCAGCTGTTATTAGGGAATCCTCATCATACCTGCTGTTTGAAGACTGTGGCCTCAGACTGCATGGAGAGCAAAGTTGTGATTATGCTTGGGCAGAAAAGCTCCTTGTCCTTATGGTAGAGTCTGGATGCAATCAACCTCTCTATCAGTGGTTCTCAACCTTTGTAATACTGTGTCTCTTTAATACACTTCTTCATGCTATGGTACTATTAATCATAAAATTATATTTCCTGCTACTTCATAAATGTAATCTTTCCACTGTCATGAGCCATAATGCAAACATTTGTGTTGTTTCATGGTGTTACCAGACCCCTGTGAAAGGGTCATTCAATACCTAGGTGGAGAACTACTGTTCTAGATAGTTCTCCGTGTCTTTGCTGTGTCTCTGACATTTGTTTAAGAGGTAACTAAGAACTCCAACCTCCAAAGGAATAAGTTACTGACTCATATGTATTTCATACAGGCAACCATCAAACAGGTTTTCTAAAAGTAGATTTGGGTCAGAGTAAAAGAAAATAGAATGAAGGAAGGAAACAAAAGAATCAGATCTAAATCTCCAAATGAAGGTTTTCCAGTTTTGTGGACAATTCCCATCATGCTTGACATTGACTAATGTGTCCAGTAGAACAAACTATGGCATGCGTGGATACATGCAAACCCTTAAAATTAATGTACTGTGATTGTCTGAGACATGTGAGTATAGAAAAACCGTCCACTCCTGACAATTTGGTAACAAGGATCCCCAAGTCTGATTGACTTTATTATAATTATGGTGGCATTTTAACAAAAGTAACCCGGACTTTGAGATACAAGAGCAAAGTTAGATTCAAAACAAAACAAAATACACTTATCTGAGTGTGGTCAAGTTTTATTAGCACATTCTATTGAATGTTTCTACTTAATTTTCTCTAATGTCTTGTTAATTTGGAAAAGGTTAGTTTGGAAACTAGCCTTTTTAGGTTCATTTCTAAATTATCAGAACCCCTTATCCTCCAAACCTGTGGGCTATCTGCTTCTCCATACCCTCTTGTACATTTCTATTACTATCTGACCTTCTAGCTACATTAGGAACAAGAGGATCCCCAGTCTCAGGCTGCTCTCTTTCAGCATAGCTGTGTTGTTTCCCATCATTTTAGATCTGTATTTATTATTTCAGTTTCTTCGACTCAAAGGTGATTTGCTAAATCATTTTCACATTTTAAATCAAGCGATTAATCTTTTATTGTTTTACCAGGGCTCTTTTTACATTTTAGATGCCAGTTTCTTGTCAGACACATTATTTTTAAGTATGTTCCCTCACTCTATGTGTTGCCTTCTTTTCTGACAGTATCATTTAAAAAGAAAAGGCTTTTCTGCCTATGGTCAGTTTTGGATTGATCTCTGTATATATTAGGAGTCTTTAGTTAGTTTCATTACACTGTATGTAGAAAAGGAGAACCACATTTGCTGAAAGACTCTTGCCTATTCCCATAAATGTTTTGGAGACCTGGAATTAAATAACTTGACTATGTTTGTATTCTTATCTTACTTTTAATTGATGTATATTATGTATTAGTCATTATATTTCTACTACAAAGTCTTACTTGTAAGTACTATAAGTTAAAAGAAAATAATGGGAAATTATGTTTATTAAAGAATCAGATTTAGAATCACCATGATAACATACCTCTTAATTTGATGTGTCTAAAACAGCTTAATTAGAGAAAAATATACCATGCTGGATGTAATATACACTATTTCATGAGCCAAGATCTCATTTTGAGTGATAATAAAGCAAAATTAGTAGAGGGATATATCCTTCTCTTCTCCATTATTAAAGATGCAATGTTTTTAGCTGACTTATATTTCTGTCACCATAGCTAGACATGCACTATGAGTTCTCCATCATGATGGACTATATATTAGAACTGTGAGAGAAAAAAACCTTCCTTTCCTTAAGGTGCTTTTATCAGGTTGTAAGCAGACTTCTCATTCCTGCCAGTAAACTCCAAAATAACAACAAACAGACTTATTATTAATTTTAGATGCTAAGCCAATAGTTAATGCTTGTCACAAGCTAACTCTTATATTTTAGATTAACTCATATTTCTTATCTATGTGGCTCAGGACTTTATCTCAGGATTCGAAGTTCATCTCCTGATTTCTGTGCATCTCCTTGAGACTCCTGAGATTCCTCCTCCTCCTCCTCATTGCCCTCTCTTTTCTCTGCCAGTCCTGCATAACCTGTACTTATCCAGCTTTTGGCTAATCAGTTTCTTTATTAAACCAATCACAGAGAAATGTATGCACACAATGTAAAGGAATATTCTACATCATGTATTTTGTCACATCAATAAAAAAGCAATTAAAACAGAAAATTGATACTAGCATTTTTGACAAACTGATCAAGTCATGTTTACACACTTTGAGAGGCATAAGGAAGAGTTTTGAGCTCTGGGGTGGAGAACCCCTAGAATGTTGTCAGAAGAAGTCAATTATCCATTCTGGCTAGAATCTGGAAAAGCAACATGTGAAGACAAATGGAGGCAGTAGAAGTCTTGTTCATGAGGTTTCTGAGGAGGGAGGAAAAGGGAAATATAAGACACTTGGATGACATATCCTCATAAAGAACCACATTGCATTTGCTCACATCTAAGAATTTGAGTGAGTCAAAAGCAATGGACTAAGTAAGTAGCTGTTCTTCTTGTGAAGGTGGTGTTTTAAGAGACAGCTCCATAACAAGATAGGTTTCAAGATGTGGCATGGTTAATGCTCACTGCCTTTGCCGTACTCAGAGTTAATGCTCACTGCCTTTGCCATACTCAGAGGTGACACAGTACCTAGTGAAGGGGATGATAAGTAAAACTGCTGTTTGGTAAGGAAAGGAAAATGCAAATGTGCAAAAAATAAACAAGATTGCCTCAGAGAGAGCAACTGAATTGTAGAGTGATTGTCACCAATAAGATGAAATTCTATGGCCTGAACTGGAAGAGTCTGACAAGTACCCTATATGGACAAGAATTTGCCAAGGAAAGAATTGAAGATTCCACCAGGTAACAAGGCAAACAAATATGAAAAAGAGATAGTTCAAACTGAGAATGATTCTGAAGTGATTCTCTGATCCAAAGTGACTGTCAAGGAAAGAGGTTTTCTAGTATCAGTCTAGGTGGCACCTGGGAGCTACAGTGTCAGCAGACCAAGAGGGCTAAATTAAATTCCAAAAGTGCAGCAAAATTGGGCACTGTTATCTATGTAGTGCTTATTTTACCATCATGAAAAATGCTAAACTAAGAAGGCCATGAAGTCTTTCACCAAGTTCCAGAAAATTACTGTGGCCAAAAAAATATGTGGCATAACCAGACACTTTGTAAGGAAGCATTGAGATGCTACTGCATGAACTGGGCAGGTGAATGAATTCTAAGTTGAAATGAAAACCTAGCAATGTAGGATACACCAAGCCCATAGTATTTAATGAAAATAATGTTAAGTGTGGACTACAGATGAACCAAGAATTCATGTGTAATTCTTGAGACAGTAATTTTGGTGGCATTGGGCTACCCAGAGCCTCCAGAACTCAAGCAATCCAGTCATGCACACCAAATATTAGACAGATTATTGCAGAATTCAGTATTTGCCTTCTTGGATTTCAGTCTTACTTGTCTCCATTATCCTCGATATTTTCACACTGTCTCACTACGAAATGAGAATGTTTACCCTGTGGCATTGTATATTGAGTAATATGTGACTTTAACAAAACATCCCTTAGCACTTTTCACAATAGCCAAAAATAACAGAAAATATGTTGGGGTAACACTAAACAAAGAAGTGAAAGACCTGTTGGACCAGAACTTTAATTCTTGAAGAAAAAAAATGAAGAAGATACCAGAAATGTAAAGATCTCCCGTGTTCTTGGATAGGTAGGAACAAAATAATAAAAAATGGCAATCATATCAAAAGCAAACTATGGATTCAATGCAATCCCCATCAACATCCCAACACAATTCTTCACAGACCTTGAAAGGACCATACTGAACTTCATATGGAAAAACAAAAAACACAGGATAGTGAGATTGATCCTGTATAATAAAGGAATTTCCTGAGGCATCACCATCCCTGACATCAAGCTCTATTATAGAGCTATAACAATGAAAACAGCTTGGTATTGGCATAAAAAAGGTTGGCCAATGTAATCGAATTGAAGACCTGGATATTAATTCACACATCTATGAACACCTGATTTTTGACAAAGAAGCTAAAATATAAAACAGCAAAAAGAAGGCATCTTCAACAAATGGTGCTGACATAACTGGCTGTCAACATATAGAGGAATGCAAATAGATCCATATATATCCCCATGCATAAAACTAAAGTCCAAATGGATTAAAGACCTCAATATAAATCCAATCACAATGAGCATGTCATAAAAGAAAGTGGGAAGTAGCCTTCAATGCATGGGCATAGGAGACCACTTCCTAAACATAACAACAGTAACACAGACACTAAGAATAACAATAAATAAAAGAAATTCCTGAAACTGAGAAGCTTCTATCAAGCAAAGGACACAGTCAATAACCAAAAAGGCAGCCTGCTGAATGGGAAAAGATCTTCATCCACCCCGTATTAGGCAGAGAACTGATCTCCAAAATATATTACAAACTCAATAAATTAGACAACAAAATTCCAAATAACCCAATTAACAAATGAGGTAAAGAACTAAACAGAGAATAAGCAACAGAAGAATATCAAATGACTGAAAGACACTTAAGGAAATATTCAACATCAGGGAAATGTAAATCAAAACAACTCTGAGATACCATCTTACACCAGTCAGAATTGTTAAGATCAAAAACACCAATGATAGCTTATGCTGGAGAGGACATGAAGAAAGGGAACACTCATCTATTGCTTGTGGAAATGCACACTTGTACAACCACTTTGGAAGTCTGTATGGCAGTTTCTCAGAAAATTGGGAGTCAATATACCTCAGGACACAGCAATATCACTCTTGGGCATTTACCCAAAAGATGCTCAATCATACTACAAAAGCACTCATTCAACTATATTCATAGCAGCATTATTTGTAAAAAAACAGACCCGGGAAACAACCTACATGGCTCTCAACCAAAGAATGGATAAATAAAATGTGGTATATTTACATATTGGAATACTACTCAGCAGTAAAAAACAATGACATCTTGAAATTTGCATACAAATGAATGGAACTGGAGAAAATCATCCCGAGTGAGATAACCCAGAACCAGAAAGATGAACATGGTATCTACTCACTTACAAGTGGATACTAGCTTTAAAGCAAAGGATATTGAGCCTATATTTCATGATCCTAGAGAAGCTATGTAATAAGGTGAACCCTAAGTAAAACATACATAGATCCACATGGAAAGGGGAAATAGACAAGATCATTTGACAAAATCGGGAGCATGGGGGTGGAGGGAGTAGGGATGGTGGAATGGAAACACAAGTTGAGAAGGAAAGGGGGAAGAGAAATTGAGGGGTTGGGATGGTTGAGATGGAGGAAGGACAGAGATGGGGCAAGGAAAGAGATGCTTGATTGAGGGAGCCATTGTGGGGCTAGCAAGAAACCTGGAACTAGAGAAATCCCCAGGAATCCACAAGGATGATCCCACCTAAGACCTCAAGCAATAGAGGAGAGGGTGCCCGAACTGGCCTTGACCTGATGCAACCTTCATCCAGCAACTGATGGAAACAGAGGCAGAGACCTACATCAGAGCACTGGACTGAGCTTCCAAAGTCCACTTAAGGGTGGGAGGAGTGAGAATTTAAGTAAAGAGGTCAAGACCATGATGTGCACACCCACTGAAACAGTTTTTTAGGAGCTATTGGGTGGTGTGGGAAATCCTTCTGTACATGTGTTACTTTTATTGGTTAATAAAGAGGCTGCTTTCGGCCAATGACTTAACAAAATATATCCAGCTGGAAGATTTTATATATATAGATAGATAGATAGATAGAGAGAGAGAGAGAGAGAGAGAGAGTAAACAGAGTTAGTGAGAAGCCACACAGCCCAGCCAGAGACAGATACCGGACGCCGGATGAAACTTTACTCGGTAAGCCACAGCCATGTGGCAATACACAGATGAATGGAGATGAGTTAATTTAGGATGTTAGAGGTAGCTAAAAATATGCTTAAGCTATTGGCCAAACAGTATTGAAAATAATATAGTTTCTGTGTGATTATTTGGAGTCAGGGTGGTTTAGAGACAAACTAGCAACCTCTGCCAACAAATGACAGCTCAACAACTCTAGCTGGACAGGGAAGGAACCAACATAGGTCCAAACTGCTCGCTCTCAGTTGTATGGCTGGGGCAGACTGTGGTTCATTGGCAGTCGCACCAGGATTTATTCCTATTGCTTGTACTGGCTTTTTTGGAACCTATTCTCTTTTTATGGATACCTTTTTCAGTCTAGATATAGTAGGGAGGACCTTGAATCTTCTTCAGAGAAATGTGCCTTACTCTCTCTGAGGAGTGGATAGGGTTGAGTAGGGGAGTAGGTGGAGGGAATGGGAGAAGGGGAGGCAGTCAAAACTGAGATTGGTATGTAAAATGAAAAATAAGATTGTTTTCTTTTAAAAAGAAATAATTTTTTTTAAAAAGAAATTACTTTACATCTCAGGAGACACTTTGGGCTTTGGACATTTGAAAAGTTCTGGGACTCTTAAGACTATGGGGACTTTGAGGAAGGCAGTAAATACATTCCATTCTTAGATGAAAATGTGACTTCATGAGTTAGTAGTGGAGAGGTATCTCTAAAGTCATGTGTTTTTCTGTTATATTCTCAAAAAATGAAGCTGTGCTACTTAATCTTCATTGTCAGCCAGGCTGCATTATAGTCAAAATGGAAACATAACTCACGATGTTATCTATGGGGATGTTTACACTAAGGACTAGTTTAGGAGGAAATATTCACTCTGAATATAGGTAATACTATATCATATTATAAAAAATAAGTTTGAAGTCTATTTTGTTAGATATTGGATAGCTACACCTGCTTCTTAGGTCCATTAGTTGGAATATCTTTTCTCACCTTTTACCCTGAGATAATGATTGCTTTGAGGTGGACAGACATTTCTCTTATGCAGCAGAATAATGGATACTGTTTTTTTGTATCCATTCTGTTAACCTGTGTCTTTTTATAAGCAAATTGAGTCTATAGATATTAGGAGATATTAGTAACCAGTGATTATACCTGTTATTTTTGATGGTAGTGTTTGTGTGTTTCTCTTCTTTGGAGTTTGCTAAAGTGAAGTGTGATGTAGCATGTTGCCTGTGATTTTGTGTATGCATCTAACTTCCCTTGGGATGGAGTTTTCTTTCTATGACTTACTATAATGCTGGTTTTGTGGATATGTAATGTTTAAACTGGCTTTGTCAGGGAATATTTTATTTTCTCTGTCTATAATGATTGGAAGCTTTGTTGAGTATAGTAGTCTGGGCTTGCATCCATGATCTCTTAGTGTATGTGGCATATATGACCAGGACCTTCTGGCTTTCAGAGATTCCATTGACAATTAGTGTGTAATTCTGATAGGTCTGCCTTTATATGTTACTAAGCCTTTTTCCTTTGTGGCTCTTAATATTCTTCCTTTATTTCTTATGTTTAATGTTTTAAATATTATATGATGAGGGGACATTCTTTTCTGTTCCAGTCTATTTGGTTTTCTGCAAGTATCTTGAACATTCATAGGCATATCCTTCCTCAGGTTGAGAAAGTTTTTCTTTTATGATTTTGTTGAATATATTTTCTGTGTATTTGAGTTGGACTTCTTTTTATATCCCTATTATTTTTAGATTTGGTCTTTTCATGGTGTCCCAGATTTCCTCATTGTGTTAAATATTTGTTTGATTTAATGTTTTTATTGACTGATTAATATAATTATTCTATCATATATTCAACTCCTGAGATTCTCTTTCATCTCCCGTATTCTGTTGGTTATTTTTGTATCTTTATTTCTTGTTCATTTACCCAGATTTTCCATTTTCAGAATTCTCTCAGTTGGTGTTTTGTCACATACCCAAATGATGTACATTCATACCACAGGACATTTGCTCAGCTGTGTTCATAACAGCATTATTCATGATAAGCAGAACCTGAAAACAACTGAGATGCCCCTCAATTGAAGAGTGGATAAAGAAAATGGGGTTACATTTACAAAATGTAGTACTACTCAGTGGTAATAAAACAATGACATCTTGGAATTTGCATGTGAGTGGATGGAACTAGAAAAAAAACATCCTGAGTGAGGTAACCCAGACCAGATAGACAAATATGGTATGTACTAACTCATAAGTGGATATTAGACATAAAGCAAAAGATAGCCCAGCATATATTCCATGATCCCAGAGAAGCCAGGTAACAAGGAGAACCCTAAGAGAGAAATACATGGATCGCCCTGGCAAGAGGAAACATAGAAAACCTCCTGAGAAAATTAGGAGGGTGGGAGAAAGAAGAGTGGAAGAGAAGGGGCAGGGGAGAAGGGGAAGGAGGAAGAGAGCATGAGGAAATGGGATACTCAAGAAGGAGTAAGGAGAGTGGAGGGAGAGAAATGAAAGAAATGTCTTGTTTGAGGGAGCTATCAAAGAGCTCAGGAAAAACAGCACATGGAAATTCCCAAGAATCTGCAAGGATGACCCTTGCTAAGTCTCTAAACTACAGTGGAGAGGACGCCTAAACTGGCCTTCCCCTGTAACCAGATTGTTTACTGCCTTAATTGTCATCACAGAACCTTCAACTAGCAACTGATGGAAGCAGATGCAGAGTTCTATAGTGAAGTATTGGGCCTAACAACTAGAGACCAGCCCAAGAGAGGGATGAACAATAATATGAGCCAAGGGATCAAAATCATGATTTTGATACCCAAAGAAACAGCGGACCTGAGCTAGTGAGAGATTACTGACTCTGGACTGGCCTCAAACGCACAGCGATCTGCTTACCTCTGCCTCAGAATGTGAAGGAAAGCATTTTAAAAGACAAAATGATGAGAACAGAAATTCCCATGCTCAGTTCTTCCACCCCAAAACAATCGTGCTACTCCATGCATTCATTATGAGTAAATATACAAAATTGTGCATTATTTTTTATTGATTCTTATTGAGCTCTACATTTTTCTCTGCTCCCATCCCCTTCAACCCTCCCCAAAGGTCCCCATGCTCCCAATTTACTCGGGGGATCTTGTCTTTTTCTATTTCCCTTGTAGATTAGATCTATGTACATCTCTCTTAGTGTCCTCATTGTCTAAGTTCTCTGGGATTGTGATTTTTAGGCTGGTTTTCTTTGCTTTATGATTAAACACCACTTATGAGTGAGTACATTTGATAATTGTCTTTCTGTGTCTATGTTACCTTACTCAAATGGTGTTTTCTAGCTCCATCCATTTTCCTACAAAATTCAAGATGTCATTATTTTTTT